>SZWC01001444.1:242591-272360 GCA_023375785.1 Penium margaritaceum
GAGTTGTGCCAGAGTTGTGCCATAGTTGTGCCAGAGTTGTGCCAGAGATGTGCCAGAGTTGTGCCAGAGTTGTGCATGAGCTGTGACGGAGTTGTGCCAGAGATGTGCCACAGTTGTGCCAGAGTTGTGCCAGAGTTGTGCCAGAGTTGTGCCAAAGTTGTGCCAGAGTTGTGCCAAAGTTGTGCCATAGTTGTGCCACAGTTGAGCCAGAGTTGTGCCATTGTTGTGCCATAGTTGGGCCAGCACTGTGCCAGAGTCATGCCAGAGTTGTGCCAGAGTTGTGCCAGAGTTCTGTCAGAGTGGTTCCAAAAATGTGCCACGATTGTGCCAGAGGAGTGCCAGAGTTGTGCCATACATGTGCCACAGTTGTGCCAACGTTGTGCCAGAGTTGTGCCTGATTTGTGCCAGAGTTGTGCCTGATTTGTGCCAGAGTTGTGGCAGAGTTGTGCTAGAGCTGTGGCAGAGTTGTGCCAGAGTTGTGCCGGAGTTGTGCCTGAGTTCGCCATAGTTGTGCCAGAGTTTTGTTAGGGTTTTGCCAGATTTGTACCAGAGGTGTGCCAGAGTTGTGCAACAGTTGTGCCGGAGTTGTGCCAGAGTTTTGCGAGAGTTGTGCCAGAGGACTGCCAGAGTTGTGCCAGAGTTGTGCCAAAGTTGTGCCATCGTTGGGCAAGAGTTGTGCCAGGTTTGTTCCAGAGTTGTACCACAGCTGTGCCAGAGTTGTGCCAGAGTTGTGCCAAAGGTGTGCCAGAGTTGTGCCAGAGTTGTGCAAGAGTTGTGCTGGAGTTTCTCCAGAGTTGTGCCAGTGTTGTGCCGGCTTGTGCCATAGTTCTGCCAGAGTTGTGCCAGGGTTGTGCCAGAGTTGTGCGAGAGTTGTGCTAGAGTTGTGCCAGAGTTGTGCCAGAGTTATGCCAGATTTGAACCAGAGTTGTGCCAAAGTTGTGCCAGAGTTGTACCAGAGTTCTGCCAGAGTTGTGCCAGAGATGTGCCAGATTTGAACCAGAGTTGTGCCAGAGTTGTGCCAGAGTTGTGCCAGAGTTGTGCCAGGGTTGTGCCAGAGTTCTGCCAGAGTTGTGCCAGAGTGGTGCCATAGTTCTGCAACAATTGTTCAACTGTTGCGCCACTATTGTGCCAGAGTCGTGCCATAGGTGAGCCAAAGTTGTGCGATGGTTGCGCCAGCATTGCGCCAGAGTTGTGCCAGAGTTGTGCCAGAGTTGTTCCAGAGTTGTTCCAGAGTTGTGCTAGGATTGCTCCAGAGTTGTGCCAGAGTTGTGCCAGAGCTGTGGTAGATTTGTGCCAGAGTTGTGCTAGAGTTGTGCCATAGTTGTGCCAGAGTTGTCCCACAGTTGTGCCATACGTATACCAGAGTTGCGGCACAGTTGAGTCAGAGTTCTGCCAGAGTTGTGCCATAGTTGTGCCAGAGTTGTGCCAGAGTTGTGCCATAGTTCTGCCAAAGTTGTGCAACAGTTGTGCCAGAGGTCTGCCTGCGTTGTACCAGAGTTGTTCTAGAGTTGTGCAAGAGTTTGCCAGAATTGTGCCAGGGTTGTGCAAGATGTTGACCAGAGTTGTGCAAGAGTTGTGCCAGATTTGTGCCAAAAGTCGTGCCATAGTTGTGCCAGAGTTGTGCCATATTTGTGCCAAAGTTGTGGCAGAGTTGTGCCCAACTTGTGCCAGGGTTGTGCCATAGTTGTGCCAGAGTTGTGCCAGAGTTGTGCCAGAGTTGTGCTACTGTTGTGCCAGATTTGTGACAGATTTGTGCTGAAGTTGTGACAGAGTTGTACCGTAGTTTTCCAAAGTTGTGCCATAGTTGTGCCAGAGTTGTGCCAGAGTTACGCCTGATTTGTGCCGGGGTTGTGCCATAGTTTGCCGAAGTTGTACCAGATTGTGCCAGTTATGTGCCAGAGTTTTGCCAGAGTTGTGCCATGGTTGTGCCAGATTTGTGCCAAATGTGTGCCAGAGTTGTGCAAGAGTTGTGCGAGAATTGAGCCTTGTGCCAGAGTTGTGCCAAAGTTGTGCCAGAGTTGTACCATAGAATTCTAAAGCTGTGGCATAGTTGTGCCAGGGTTGTTCAAGAGTTATGCCAGAGTTGTGCCAGAGTTCTGCCGGAGTTGTGCCAGAGTTGTGCCAGAGTTTTCACAGATGTGTGCCATAGTTGGGCATGAGTTGTGCCAGTGTTGTGCCAGATGTGTGCCAGAGTTGTGCCATAGTTGTACCAGAGTTGTGCCACATTTCTTCTACAGCTGTGCCATGGTTTTGCAATGGTTGTAGTAGATTTCTACCTGAATTTTGCCAGAGTTGTGCCATATTTGTGCCACATTTCTGCCAGGGTTGTGCCAGAGTTGCACACAGTTGTGCCAGATTTGCCCCAGAATTGTGCCAGAGTTGTGCCAGACTTGTGCCCGAGTGTTTCCAGGGGTGTGCTAGAGTTGTGCCATAGTTGTGCCAAAGTTGTGCCAGATTTGTGCCAGATTTGTACCAGAATTGTGCCAGAGTTGTAACTAGTTGTACGATAGTTTTCCATAAACTTGCCACAGTTGTGCCATAGTTGTGCTGGAGTTGTGCCACACTTCTGCCAGGGTTTTGCCAGAGATGTGCCAGGGTTGTGCCAAATTTGTGCGAGAGTTGTGCCATAGTTTGCTTAAGTTGTTTCAAAGTTGTGCCAGAGTTGTGCCAGAGTTGTCCCAGAATTGTGCCAGAGTTGTGCCAGACTTGAGCCGAAGTTGTCCCAGAGTTGTGCCAGAGTTGTGCCACAGTTGTGCCAGAGTTGTGCCAGAGTTGTGTAAAAGTTGAGCAAACGTTGTGCCATAGTTTTCCAGAATTGTGCCATAGTTTTGCCAGAGTTGTGTCAAAGTTGAGCAAACGTTGTGCCATAGTTTTCCAAAGTTGTGCCATAGTTGTGCCATAGTTGTGCCTGAGTTGTGCCACAGTTATGCCACGGTTGTGCCAGAGTAGTGCGAGAGTTGTGCCAGATTTGTGCTAGAGTTTTCCCATAGCTTGCTAAACTTGTGCCAGAGTTGTGCCAGAGTTGTGCCAGAGTTGTGCCAGATTTGTGCCAGAGTTGTGCCAGAGATGTGCCATAGATGGGCAAGAGTTGTGCCAGGATTGTGCGAGAGCTGTGCTGGAGTTGTGCCATAGTAGTGCCAGCATTGTGCAAGAGTTGTTTCAAAGTTATGCCAGTGTTGTGCCAGAGTTGTGCCAGAGTTTATCTGGAGTGGTTCCAAAGTTGTGCCAGAGTTGTGCCAGAGTTGTGCCATAGATGTACCAGGTTTATGCCAACATTGTGCCAGAATTGTGCTAGAGTTATGCCACAATTGTGCCAGTGTTGTGCTAGATTTGTGCCAGAGTTGTGCCAGATTTGTGCGAGAGTTGTTCCATAGTTGTGCCAGAATTCTACCAGATTTTTGCCAGAATGGTGCCAGAGTTGTGCCAGAGCTGTGCCATAGTTGTGCCAGAGTTGTGCCACAGTTTTCCCACTGTTGTGCCAGATTTGTGCCATTGTTTTCCAAAGATGTGTTATTGTTGTATCAGAGTAGTGCATGACTTGTGCCACTTTTCTGCCATGGTTGTGCCAGAGCTGTGCCAGAGTTGTGCCAGATTTGTGCCATAACTGAGCCATAGTTTGCCAAAGTTGTGCCAGAGTTGTGCCAGAGTTGTACCCGAGTTGTCCCAGGATTGTGCCAGAGTTGTGCCAGAGTTGTGCCAGAGTTGTGCCAGAGTTGTGCCAGAGTTGTGCCAGAGTTGTGCCAATGTTTTGCCATAGTTGGGCAAGAGTTTTGCCACGGTTGTGCCAGAGTTGTGCCAGAGTTGTGCCATAGTACTGCCAGCATTGTGCAAGAGTTGTGCCAGAGTTGTGCCAGAGTTATGCCAGTGTTGTGCCAGAGCTGTGCCAGAGTTGTGCCAGAGTTGTGCCAGATTTGTTCCAGATTTGAGCCAGAGTGGTGCCAGAGTTGTGCCAGATTTGTGCCATAGTTGTGCCACAGTTGTGCCATAGCTTTCCCACTGTTGTGCCAGAACTGTGCCAGAGTTGTGCCATAGTTTTCCAAATTTGGGTTATAGTTGTGGCAGAGTTGTGCATGAGTTGTGCCAGATTTGTGCCACAGTTGAGCCATAGTTTGCCAAAGTTGTGCCAGAGTTGTGCCAGATTTGTGCCAGAGTTGAACCATAGTTTGCCAAATTTGTGCCAGAGTTGTTCCAGAGTTGTGCCAGAGTTGTCCCAGAGTTGTACCAGAGTTGTGCCAGAGTTGGGCAAGAGTTGTGCCAGGGTTGTGCCAGAGTTGTGCCAGAGTTGTGCCAGAGTTGTGCCAGAGTTGGGCAAGAGTTGTGCCAGGGTTGTGCCAGAGTTGTGCCAGAGTTGTGCCAAATTAGTGCCAGAGTTGTGCAAGAGTTATGCACGAGTTGTGCCAGAGTTGTGCCAGAGTTGTGCCAGAGTTGCGCCAGAGTTGTCCCAGAGTTGTGCCAGAGTTGTGCCAGAGTTGTGCTAGAATTGTGCGATATTCTTCCAAAGTTGTGCCAGAGGTTTGGCTGAGTTGTGCAAGAGTTGTGCCAAAGTTGTGCCAGAATTGCGCCAGATTTTTCCCGGATTTGTGCCAGAGTTGTGCCAGAGTTGTGCCAGAGTTGTGCCAGAGTTGTGCCAGAGTTGTGCCAGAGTTGTCCCAGAGTTGAGTCAGAGTTTTGCCAGTGTTGTGCCATATTTGTGCCAGAGTTTCAGCAGCAGTTGTGCCACAGTTATGTGAGAGTTGTGCCATAGTTGGGCAAGGATTGTGCCAGGTTTGTGCCAGAGGTTTGCCAGAGTTGTACCAGAGTTGTTGCATAGTTGTGCCAGAGTTGTGCTACAGCTTTGCCATAGTTCTGCCTTGGTTGTGCCAGAGTTGTGTCAGATTTGTCCCAGAGTTGTGCCGTAGTTGGCATGAGTTGTGCCAGGGTTGTACCAGACTTGTTCCACAGTTGTGGCAGAGTTGTGCCATAGTTGTGCCATAGCTTTCCAAAATTGTTCCATAGTAATGCCAGAGTTGTGCCAGAGTTGTGCCAGAGTTGTGCCAGAGTTGTGCCAAAGTTGTGCCAAAGTTGTGCCAGAGTTTTGCCAGAGTTGTGCCAGGTTTGTGCCAGAGTTGTGCCATAGCTTTCCAAAATTGTTCCATAGTAATGCCAGAGTTGTGCCAGAGTTGTGCCAGAGTTGTGCCAGAGTTGTGCCAAAGTTGTGCCAAAGTTGTGCCAGAGTTTTGCCAGAGTTGTGCCAGGTTTGTGCCAGAGTTGTGTCAGAGTTGTGCCAGACTTGTGCCAGAGTTGTGCTAGAGTTGTGCCAGAGTTGTGCCAGAGTTGTGCCAGAGTTGTGCCAGAGTTGTGTCATAGTTTTGCAAAGTTGTGCTTTAATTGTGCCACAGTTCTGCCAGGGTTGTGCAGGAGTTGTGCCAGAGTTGTGCGGGTTTGTTGCCAGAGTTGTGCCATAGTTTGCCAAAGTTCAGCAAGAGTTGTCCCAGAGTTGTGCCAGATTTGTGCCAGAGTTGTGCCAGAGTTTTCCAAGAATTGTGCCAAATTTGTGCCAGACTTGTGCCAAAGTTGTGCCAGAGTTGCGCCAGAGTTCTGCGAGAGATGTGCCAGAGTTGTGCCAGAGTTGTGCAATAGTTGGGCAAGAGTTGTACCAAGTTTTTGCCAGAGTTGTGCCAGAGTTGTGCCAGATTTTTTCCAGAGTTCTCACAGAGTTGTGCCAAGTTTTTGCCAGAGTTGTGCCAGAGTTGTGCCAGAGTTGTTCCAGAGTTCTCCCAGAGTTGTCCAAGAGTTGGGCCATAATTGTGCCAGAGTTGTGCCAGAGTTCTATCAGAGTTTAACCAGATTTGTGCCATATTCGGGCAAGATTTGGGCCAGGTGTGTGCCAGAGTTGTGTCAGAGTTGTGCCATAGTTGTGGCAAAGTTGTGCCAGAGTTGTGCCATGGTTGTGCCATAGTTGTGCCATAGTTGTGCCAGAGTTGTGCAGGATTTGTACCAGAGTTGTGCCAGAGTTGTGCCATAGTTAAGCCAGAGGCATGCCAGAGTTGTGCCACTGCTCTCCCAGAGTTGTGCCAGAGTTGTGCCATAGGTTTCAAAATTTGTGCCATAGTTGTGCAAGAGTTGTGGCAGTGTTGTGCCACTGCTGTGCCAGAGTTGTGCCAGAAATCTGACAAATTTGTGCCATAGTTGTGCAAAGGTTGGGCAAGAGTTTTGCCAAGTTTTTGCCAGAGTTGTGCCAGACTTATGGCAGAGTTGTGCCAGAGTTGTGCCAGAGTTCTACAAGAGTTTTGCGAGTTGTACCATATTTCGGCAAGAGTTGCACCAGGTGTGTGCCAGAGTTGTACCAGATTTGTGCCAGAGTTGTGGCATAGTTGTGCCAGACTTGTGCCAGAGTTGTGCCAGAGTTGTGCTACAGCTGTGCCTTGGTTTTGCCACAGTTGTGCCGGGTTGTCCCAGAGTTGTGCCAGAGTTGTGCCAGAGTTGTGCCAGAGTTGTGCCATAGTTTAACCAGAGTTGTGGCAGAGTTGTTCCAGAGTTGTGCCAAAGTTGTGCCATTGTTGGGGAGGAGTCGTGATAGCTTTGTGCCAGAGTTTTGCGTTGTGCTACAGCTGTGCCATAGTTTTGACATGGTTGTGCCAGAGTTGTGCAGAGTTGTGCCATAGTCGCGCCAACGTTGTGCCACAGCTTTGCCACAGTTATGCCAGGGTTCTTCCAGAGTCGTGCTAGAGTTGTGCCATATTTGTGTCAGAGTTGTGCCATACTTTTCCAGAGTTGTGCCAGATTTGTGCCAGAGTTGTGCCAGAGTTGTGCCAAAGTTGTGGCACAGTTGTCCCATAGTTGTGCCAGAGTTGTGCCAGACTTGTTCCAGATTTGTGCCAGAGTTGTGCAATAGTTGTGCCAGAGTTCTGCTGGAGTGGTTCCAGAGTTGTGCAAGGATTGTGCCAGAGTTGGGCTAGAGTTGTGCCATGGATGTGCCAGAGTTGTGCCAAAGTTGTGAGGGAGTTTTGCCAGAGTTGTGTCAGAGTTGTGCCAGAGTTGTGCCAAAGTTGTGCCAGAGTTGTGCCATAGTTCTGTCAGAGTTGCGCCAGAGTTGTGCCAGAGTTTTTCCGGAGTAATGCCATTGTTTTGTTAATTTGTGCCATAGTCTTGCCACAGTTGAGCCAGAGTTGTGCCAGAGTTGTTCCGGTTTGTTGCCAGAGTTGGACCATAGTCTGCCAAAGTTCTGCCAGATTTGTGCCAGAGTTGTGCCAGAGTTTTCCCACAGTTGGGCCAAAGTTGTGCAAGAGTTGTGCCAGAGTTGTGCCAGACATGCGCCAGAGTTGTTCCAGAGCCATGCCACAGTTGTGCCAGAGTTGTGCCATCGCTAAGCAAGACATGTGCCACGTTTATGCCAGAGTTGGTCCAGAGTTGTGCCAGAGTTGTGCCAGAGTTGTGCCAGATTGATCCCAGAGTTAAGCCAGAGTTGTGCCAGAATTGTGCCAGAGTTGTGCCATAGTTCTCCCAGAGTTGTACCGTAGTTTGGCAAGAGTTGTGCCAGGTTTGTGCCACAGTCGTGCCAGAATTGTGCGAGAGTTGTGGCATAGTTGTTCCAGAGTTGTGCCAGAGTTGTTCTGAATTTCTGCCAGAGTGGTTCTTGAGTTGTGGCAGGATTATGCCAGTGTTATGCCGGAGTTGTGCCAGAGTTGTGCTGCAGCCGTGCCATAGTTTTGCCACGGTTGTGCCAGAGTTGTGCCACATTTGTGCCAGAATTGTGCCATAGTTATGCCAGATTTGTGCAAGATTTCTGCCAGAGTTGTGCTAGAGTTGAGCCAGAGTTGTGCCAGAGTTGTGCCATAGTTTTCCAAAGTCGTGCCATAGTTGTGCCAGAGTTGTGGCAGTGTTATGCCACTGTTGTGCCAGAGTTTTGCCAGAGTTGCGACAAAGTCGTGCCAGAGCTGTGCCATAGTTTTCTAAAGTTGTGCCAAAGTTGTGCCAGATTTGTGTCAGAATTTACCCAGAGTTGCGCCAGAGTTGTGCCAGAGTTGTGCCAGAGTTGTGCCAGAGTGGTGCCAAAGTTCTGCCAGAGTTGTGCGAGAGTTGTGCCATAGTTGGGAAAGAGTTCTGCCACGTTTTGTGCCAGAGCTGTGACAGAGTTGTGGAAGAGTTGTTCCATAGTTGTGCCAGAGTTGTGCCAGAGCTGTGCCATAGATGTGCAAGAGTTGTGCCAGAGTTGTGCCAGAGTTGTGCAAGAGTTGTGCCAGAGTTCTGCTGGATTAGTTCCAAAGTTGTGCCGGGATTGTGCCAGAGTTGTGACAGAGTTGTGTCATAGATGTGCCAGATTTTTGCCAAAAGTGTGGAAGAAATGTGCCAGAGTTGTGCCAGAGCTGTGACAGAGTTGTGCCAGAGTTGTGCCAGAGTTGTGCCAGAGTTGTTGCAAAGTTCTGCCATAGTTGTGTCAGAGTTCTGCTAGAGTTGTGCCAGAGACGTGCTAGACTTGTTCCAAAGTTGTGCCAGAGTTGTGCCAGATTTGTGCTAGAGTTGTGCCAGAGCGGTGACAGAGTTGTGCCATGGTTGTGCCAGAGTTTTGCCAGAGTTGTTCCCAAGTTGTGCCAGAGTTGTGCCATGTTTTTCCAAACGTTTTGGCATAGTTGTACAAGGGTTGTGCCAGTGTTGTGCCACTGTTCTGCCAGAGTTGTGCCAGGGTTGTCCCAGAGTTGGGCAAGAGTTGTGCCAGTGTTGTTCCAGAGTTGTGCCAGAGTTGTGCAAGAGTTGTGCCAGACTTGTGCCAGAGTTGTGATATAGTTGTGGAAGGTTTTGCCAGAGTTCTGCTGGAGTAGTTCCAGAGTTGTGCGAGAGTTGTGCCAGAGTTGCGTCAAAGTTGTGCCAGAGTTGTGCCAGAGGTCTGCCAGAGAAGTGCCACAGTTGTGCCAGTGTTGTGCCATAGTTGGGCAGGAGTTGTGCCAATTTTGTGCCAGAGTTGGTCCAGAGTTGTGCCAGAGTTGTCCCAGAGTTGTGCCAGAGTTGTACCAGAAATGTGCCAGAGTTGTGCCAGAGTTGTGCCATAGTTCTGTCAGAGTTGTGCCAGAGTTGTGCCAGAGCTGTGCCAGAGTTGTACCGAAGTTGGGCCAGAGTTGTACCAGATTTGTGGCACAGTTGTGCCAGAGTTTTGCCAGATTTGTGCTACAGCTGTGCCTTGGTTTTGCCACAGTTGTACCAGAGTTGTGCCAGAGTTGTTCCAGAGTTGTACCACAGATGTGCCAGAATTGTGTCACATTTATGCTACAGTTGTGCAAGTGTTGTGCCATAGTTGTGTTAGAGTTGTGCCAGATTTGTGCCAGAGTTATGCCAGAGTTGTGCCAGAGTTGTGCCACTTTTGTCCCAGAATAGTGCTAGAGTTGTACCATAGTTTTCCAAAGTTGTGCCATAGTTGTGCCAGAGTTGTGGCAGTGTTGTGCCAGAGTTGTGACAAAGTTGTGCCAGAGCTTTGCCATAACTTTCCAAACTTGGGCCATGGTTGTGCCAAAGTTGTGCCAGAGTTGTGCCAGAGTTTAACCAGAGTTGTGCCAGAGTTGTGCCATAGTTGTGCCAGACTTGTGCCAAATTTCTGCCATAGTTGTGCCAGGGTTGTGCCATAGTTGGGCAAGAGTTGTGCCACGTTTGTGCCAGCGTTTTACCGGAGTTGTGCCAGAGTTGTGCCATAGTTGTCCCAGAGTTGTGCCATAGTTGTGCGCCAGAGTTGTGCAAGAGTTGTGCCAGAGTTGTGCAAGAATTTTGCAGGATTAATTCCAGAGTTGTGCCAGGATTGTGCCAGAGTTGTGCCATAGATGTGCCAGAGTTGTGCCAGAGTTGTGCCAGATTTGTGCCAGAGTTGTGCCAGAGTTGTGCTGGATTCGTTCCAAAGTTGTGCCAGGAATGTGCCAGATTTGTACCAGAGTTGTGCCATAGATGAGCTAGAGTTGTGCCAGAGTTGTGCCAGAGCTGTGCCAGAGATGTGCCAAAGTTGTGCCAGAGTGGTGCCAGAGTTGTGCCAGGGTTGTGCCAGAGTTGTTGCAGAGTTCTGCCATAGTTGTACCAGAGTTCTGCCAGAGTTGTGCCAGAAATGCGCTAGACTTGTGCCGAGGTTGTGCCAGAGTTGTGCCCGATTTGTGCTTGAGTTGTGCCAGGGTGCTGCAAGAGTCGTGCCATAGTTGTGCCAGAGTTGTTCCGAAGTTGTGCCAGAGTTGTGCCATAGTTTTCCAAACGTTTTGGCATAGTAGTGCCAGAGTTGTGCCAGAGTTTTGCCGGAGTTGTGCCAGAGGTGTGCCAGATTTTCGCCAGAGTTATGCCATAGTTTGCCAAGTTTGTGCCAGAATTGTGCCAGGGTTGTACCAGAGTTGTCCCAGAGTTGTGCCAGAGTTTTGCAAGAATTCTGCCAGAGTTGTGCCAGAGTTGTGCGATAGTTGGGCAAGAGTTGTGCCAGGTTTTTGCCAGAGTTGTGCCAGAATTCACTGGATTGATTCCAAAGTTGTGCCAGGATTGTGCAGGGGTAGTGCCAGAGTTATGACGTAGATGTTCCAGACGTTGTCCAAAGTTGTGCCAGAGTTGTGCCAGAATGGTTCCATAGTTGTGTGCAATAGTTGCGCCACAGTTGTGCCACAGTTGTGCAAGAGTTTTGCCATAGTTGTGCCAGAGTTGTGCAAACGTTGTGCCAGAATTGTGCCAGAGATGTGCCAGAGTTGTGCAAGAGTTGTGCCAGAGTTGTGCAAGAGTTGTGCCAGAGTTTTGCTATAGTTGTGCCATAGTTGTGCCAGAGTTGTGCCAGAGTTGTGCCGAAGTTGTGCCAGATTTGTGCCAGAGTTTAGCCAGATTTTTGCCAGAGTTGTGTCAGAGTTGTGCCATAGTTGTGCAAGGGTTGTGCCAGAGATGTGCCAGAGTTGTGCCGGATGTGTTCCAAAGTCGTGCCACAGTTATGCTAGTGTTTTCCAAAGTTGTGCCATAGATGTGCCAGAGTTGTGCCACAGTTCTGCCAGGGTTTTGCCAGATTTGTGCCATAGTTGTTCGAGATTTGTGCAGGAATTGTGACATGGTTTGCAAAAGTTGTGCCAGAGTTGTGCCAGAGTTGTGCCAGAGTTGTGCCACTGTTGTGCCAGAGTTGTCCCAGATTTGTGCCAGAGTTGTGCCGCTGTTGTGACAGATTTGTGCGAGAGTAGTGCCATGATTTGCCAAAAACATGCCAAATTTGTGCCAGAGTTGTGCCAGAGTTGTGCCAGACTTGATCTAGACTTGTGCCAAGGTTGTCCCAGAGTTGTGCCAGAGTTGTGCCACTGTTGTGCCAGAGTTGTGCCAGAGTTGTGCCAAATTTGAGCCAAAGTTGTGCCATAGTTTTCCAAAGTTGTGCCATAGTTGTGCCAGAGTTGTGCCAGAGTTTTGCCACAGTTATGCCATGGTTGTGCCAGAGTTGTGCCAGATTTGTGCCAGAGTTTTGCCATAGTTTGCTTAACTTGTGCCAGCGTTGTGCCAAAGTTGTGCCAGAGTTGTGCCAGAGTTGTGCCAGAGTTGTGCAAGAGTTGTGCCAGAGTTGTGCCAGAGTTGTGCAAGAGTTGTGCAAGAGTTGTGCCAGAGTTCTGCCAGAGTTGTGCCATAGTAGTGCCAGAATTGTGCAAGAGTTGTTTCAAAGTTATGCCAGAGTTGTGCCAGAGTTCATCTGGAGTGGTTCCAGAGTTGTGCCAGGATTGTGCCAGAAATGTGCCAGAGTTGTGCCATAGATTTGCCAGAGTTATGCCAACATTATGCCACATTTGTGCTAGATTTGTGCCACAATTGTGCCAGTGTTGTGCCAGAGTTGTGCTAGTGTTGTGCCAGAGTGGTGCCAGAGTTGTGCCAGAGTTGTGCAATTCTTTTCCAAAGTTGAGTTTTAGTTGTATCAGAGTGGTGCATGACTTGTGCCACAGTTCTGCCAGGGTTGTGCCAAAGCTGTGCCAGAGTTGTGCCAGATTTGTGCCATAATTGAGCCATAGTTTGCCAAAGTTGTGCCAGAGTTGTTCCAGAGTTGTGCCAGAGTTGTACCAGAGTTGTGCCAGAGTTGTGCCAGTGTTTTGCCATAGTTGGGCAGGAGGTTTGCCAGGGTTGTGCCAGAGTTATGCCAGAGTTGTGCCAGAGTTGTGCCACAGTATTGCCAGCATTGCGCAAGAGTTGTGCCAGAGTTGTGCCAGAGTTATGCCAGTGCTGTGCCAGAGAAGTGCCAGAGTTGTGCCACAGTTGTGCCAGGGTTCATCTGGAGTGGTTCCAGAGTTGTGCCATGATTGTGCCAGAGTTGTGCCATAGATGTGCCAGAGTTATGCCAACGTTGTGCTAGAGGTGTGCCAGAGTTGTGCCATATTTGTGCCAGAATGCTTCCAGATTTGTGCCAGAGTGGTGCCAGAGGTGTGCCAGAGTTGTGCCATAGTTTTCCCACTGTTGTGCCAGAATTGTGCCACAGTTGTGCCAGAGTTGTGCCAGAGTTGTGCCAGAGTTGTGCCAGAGTTTAGCCATAGTTTGCCAAGTTGTGCTAGATTTGTGCCAGAGTTGAGCCATAGTTTGCCAAAGTTGTGCCAGAGTTGTTCCAGAGTTGTGCCACAGTTGTGCCACAGTTGTGCCAGACTTGTGCCAGAGTTGTGCCACAGTCGTGCCAGAGTTGTGCCAGAGTTGTGCCAGAGTTGTGCCATAGTTGGGCAAGAGTTGTGCCAGGGTTGTGCCAGAGTTGTGCCACAATTGTGCCAGTGTTGTGCCAGAGTAGTGCCAGAGTTATGCAAGAGTTGTGCCAGAGTTGTGCCAGAGTTGTGCGAGAGTTGTGCCAGACTTGTGCTAGAGTTTTGCCATGGTTTGCTAAACTTGTGCCAGAGTTGTGCCAGAGTTGTGCCATAGTTGGGCAAGCGTTGTGCCAGGGTTGTGCCAGATTTGTTCCACAGTAGTGCCATAGTAGTGCCAGCATTGTGCAAGACTTGTTTCAAAGTTATGCCAGTGTTTTGCCAGAGTTGTGCCAGAGTTTATCTGGAGTGGTTCCAGAGTTGTGCGACAATTGTGACAATGTTGTGCCAGAGTTGTGCTAGATTTGTACCAGAGTTGTGCTAGATTTGTACCAGAGTTGTGCTAGAGTTGCGCCAGAGTTGTGCCATAGTTGTGCCAGAATTGTACCAGATTTGTGCCAGAATGGTGCCAGGGTTGTGCTAGAGCTGTGCCATTTTTGTGCCATAGTTGTGCCATAGTTTTCCCAATGTTGTGCCAGAGTTGTGCCATAGTTTTTCAAAGTTGTGTCATTGTTGTATCAGAGTAGTGCATGACTTGTACCACAGTTCTGCCAGGGTTGTGCCAAAGTTGTGCCAGAGTTGTTCCAGAGTTGTCCCCGTATTGTGCCAGAGTTGTGCAAGAGTTGTGCCAGAGTTGTGCCAGATTTGTGCCAGAGTTGTGCTAGAGTTGTGCCAGAGTTGTGCCAGAGTTGTGCCAGAGTTGTGCCAGAGTTGTGCCAGTATTTTGCCATAGTTGGGCAAGAGTTTTGCCAGGGTTGTGCCAGAGTTGTGCCAGAGTTGTGTCAGAGTTGTGCCATAGTACTGCCAGCCTTGTGCAAGAGTTGTGCCAGAGTTGTGCCAGAGTTATGCCAGTGTTGTGCCAGATTTTTGCCAGAGTTGTGCCAGAGTTGTGCCAGAGTTATGCCAACATTGTGCCAGAGCTGTGCCAGAGTTGTGCCAGAGTTGTGCCAGTGTTGTGCCGGAGTTTTGCTAGAATTGTTCCAGAGTTGTGCTAGAGTTGTGCAATAGTGAGGCCATAGTTGTGCCAGACTTGTGCGAGAGTTGTTCCAGAGTTGTGCAATGGTTGTGCCAGAGTTGTGTGAGAGTTGTTTTATAGTTTTCCAAAGTTGTGCCAGCGTTGTGCCAGAGTTGTGCCAGAGTTGTGCCAGAGTTGTGCCAGAGTTGTGCCAGAGTTGTGCCAGAGTTGTGCCAGAGTTGTGCCATACCTTTCCGAAGTTGTGCTAGAGTTGTGGCTGAGTTGTGCCAGAGTAGTTCCAAAGTTGTCCCAGACTTGCGCCAGATTTTTCCCAGATTTGTGCCAGAGTTGTGCCAGAGTTTTCCCAGAGTTGTGCCAGAGTTGTGCCAGAGTTTTGCCAGAGTTGTGCCACATTTGTTCCAGAGTTTCTGCGATGTTTGTGCCACAGTTGTGCCAGAGTTGTGCCATAGTTTGGCAAGGGTTGTACCAGGTTTGTGCCAGAGTTTTGCCAGAGTTGTACCAGAGTTGTTGCATATTTGTGCCAGAGTTGTGCTACAGCTTTGCCATAATTCTTCCTTGGTTGTGCCAGAGTTGTGTCAGATTTGTCCCAGATTTGTGCCGCAGTTGGCATGAGTTATGCCAGGGTTGTACCAGACTTGTGCCACAGTTGTGGCAGATTTGTGCCATAGTTGTGCCAGGGTTGTGCCAGATTTGTGCCAGAGTTGTGCCCGACTTGTGCCATAGTTGTGCCATAGTTATGCCAGAGTTTTGCTACAGCTATGCCATAGTTTTGCCATGGTTGTGCCAGAGTAGTGCCAGAGTTGAGCCATAGTTCTGCCAGGATTGTGCCAGAGTTGTGCCAGATTTGTGCCAGAGTTGTGCCATCGTTTGCCAGAGTTTGGCCAAAGTTGTTTTAGATTTGCGCAGAGTTGTGCCAGAATTGTGCCAGAGTTGTGCCACGGTTGTGCCGGAGTTGTGCCAGAGTTGTGCCAGAGTTATGCCAGATTCGTGCCAGAGTTGTGCTATAGCTATGCCATTATTCTGCCATGGTTGTGCCAGAGTTGTGCCAGATTTGTTCCAGAGCTGTGCCCTAGTTGTGCCAGAGTTGTGCCAGAGTTGTACCAGAGTTGTGTTACAATTGTGCCACTGTTGTGCGAGAGTTGTGCCAGGGTTGTGCCAGATTTGTGCCAGAGTTGTTCCATAGTTTGCCAAAGTTGTGCCAGAGTTGTGCCAGAGTTGTACCAGAGTTGTGTTACAATTGTGCCACTGTTGTGCGAGAGTTGTGCCAGGGTTGTGCCAGATTTGTGCCAGAGTTGTTCCATAGTTTGCCAAAGTTGTGCCAGAGTTGTGCCAGAGTTTTGCCAGAGTTGTGCCAGAGTTGTGCCAGAGTTGTGACAGAGTTGTGCCAGAGTTGTTCCAGAGTTGTGCCAGAGTCGTACCGGTTGTGCCATAGTTGGGGACGATTTGTGCCAGGGTTGTGCCAGAGTTGTGCAGGAGTTGTGCCAGAGTTCTGCTGGAGTGGTTCCAGAGTTGTGCCAGGGTTGTGCCAGAGTTGTGCCATAGATGTGCCAGAGTTGTGCCAAAGTTGTGCCGGACATGTTGTGCCAGAGTTTTTCCAGAGTTGTGCCAGAGTTGTGCAAGAGTTGCGCCAGAGTTTTTCCAGAGTTGTGTCATAGTTTTGCAAAGTTGTGCTATACTTGTGCCACAGTTCTGCCAGGGTTGTGCAGGAGTTGTGCCAGAGTTGTGCGGGTTTGTTGCCAGAGTTGTGCCATAGTTTGCCAAAGTTCAGCCAGAGTTGTCCCAGAGTTATGCCAAATTTGTGCCAGAGTTGTGCCAAAGTTGTGCCAGACTAGTGCCAAATATGTGCCAGAGTTGCGCCAGAGTTCTGTGAGAGATGTGCCAGAGTTGTGCCAGAGTTGTGCAATAGTTGGACAAGAGTTGTGCCAAGTGTTTGCCAGATTTGTGCCAGAGTTGTGCCAGAGTTGTTCCAGAGTTCTCCCAGAGTTGTCCAAGTGTTGGGCCAGAATTGTGCCAGAGTTGTACCAGAGTTCTACCAGAGTTTTGCCAGAGTTGTGCCATATTCGAGCAAGAGTTGGGCCAGGTGTGTGCCAGAGTTGTGTCAGAGTTGTGCCATAGTTGTGGCATAGTTGTGCCAGAGTTGTGCCAGAGTTGTGCCAGAGTTGTGCCAGAGTTGTGCTGCAGCAGTGCTATAGTTTCGCCATGGTTGTGCTGGAGTTGTGCCAAATTTGTGCCAGATTTCTGCCAGATTTGTGCCAGAGTTGTGCCATTGTTGTGGCAGACTTGTTTCGGATTTGTGCCAGAGCTGTGCCAGAGTTGTACCAGAGTTGTTCCAGAGTTGTGCCAGGGCTGTGCCAGAGTTGTGGCAGAGTTGTGCCATAGTTTGCCAAACTTGTGCCAAAGTTGTGCCAGACATGTTCCAGAGCTGTGCCAGTGTTGTGCCAAAGCTGTCCCAGAGTTGTGCCACAGTTATGAAGGAGTTGTGCCAAAGTTGTGCGACAGTTGTGCCAGAGTTGTGCCACAGTTTTGCCAGAGTTTTGCAAATGTTTTGCAAAGTTGTGCCATAGTTGTGCCAGAGTTGCGCCAGAGTTGTGCCGAAGTTCTGCCGGGGTTGAGCCAGATTTGTGCCACAGTTGTGCCAGATTTGTGCCAGAGTTGTGCCACAGTTTGCCAAACTTTTGCCCGAGTTGTGCCAGAGTTGTGGCAGAGTTGTGCCTGAGTTGTGCCATACTTGGCAAGAGTTGTGCAATGTTTGTGCCAGAGTTGTGCCAGAGTTGTGCCAGAAGTGTGCCAGAGTTTTGCCAGAGTTGTGCCAGAGTTGTCCCAGAGATCTGCCAGAATTGTGCCAGAGTTGTGCCAGAGTTGTGCCACAGTTCTCCCAGAGTTGTGCCAGAGTTGTACCAGAGTTGTGCCATAGTTGGGCAAGAGTTGTGCCAGGTTCGTTCCACGGTTGTGACAGAGTTGTAGCATAGTTGTGCCATAGTTGTGCCAGAGTTGTGCCATAGTTGTGCTGCAGCTGTGCCATAGTTTCGCCATGGTTGTGCCAGAGTTGTGCCATAGTTGTGCCAGATTTGTGCCAGAGTTGTGCCAGACTTGTGCCAGAGTTGTGCCAGACTTGTGCCAGAGTTGTGCCAGAGTTTTGCTAGAGTAGTACCGGAGTTGTGCCATAGTTGTGGCAGAGTTGTGCCATAGCTGTGTCAGAGTTGTGCCAAAGTTGTGCCACGGTTGTCCCGTAGCTTTCCAATGTTGTGCCATAGTTGTGCCAGGGTTGTGCCAGAGTTGTGCTAGATTTGTGCCAGTGCTGTGCCCTAGTTTGCAAAACGTTTTTCAGATTTCTTCCAGAGTTGTGCCAGAGTTATGCCAGAGTTGTGCCACATGTGTGCCATAGTTATGCCAGAGTTGTGCCAGAGTTGTGCCAGATTTGTGCCATAGTTTTCCAATGTGTTGCCAGAGTTGTGGCAGAGTTGTGCCACGGTTCTACCCGGGTTGTGACCCAGAGTTGTTTCAGAGTCGTGCCAGATTTGTGCTAGTGTTGTGCCATATTTTGCCAGAGTTGTGCCAGATTTGTGCTAGATTTGTGCCAGATTTGTGCCAGGGTTGTGCCAGGGTTGTGCCAGAGGTGTGCCAGAGTGCCCGCATGTAATGGCCACCTTTTATAACAGGCTGTTGGCAAGTTGACAGCTTTCCAGGCTGGTAGAGGCTTCTGGTTGGAGGTGGGAAGATTCCTAGCCTGGGAACCTCCCTATAAGCAATAGCCCCCCAAGTAGCTCCTGCTCCTGAGTAGTGCATGGCTGTGTTGATGCAGAGCGGTCCCCGCTTGTGGCTTTGCATGTGGCCGATGATTCCTGCATGCATGCTGTGATGCAGTTTTGTGTTGTGCATGCATGCATTGATGCAGAGCGGTCCCCACTCTAGGCCTTGTATGCTGCTGCTGAGTCGTGCTGATGCAACAGCCAATGCAGGGCGGTGCACACTGCCTAGTCAGGTGTAGCTCCATCTTGACTGGACCTAGCCCAGAACCCAGCAGTGAGTAGTCACACTACACAGCAGCTGACTAGTTTGGGTCAGCAGGCATGCACAACACTGTTGTGCATGCAGTACACAGTAGTTTGCAGCTCTAAGGTCCATTCCCCCCATGGACGTAGATGCCTGAATTAAATCTGGCCTGTACAAGCAGACATAATCTCTGCCGTTGAACCCGGGAATTTTTTAGAGATAATTTCTCAAATCCTTGCAGGCTCCTCCGATTCCAAAACCAACTGCGCAATCTTGACCAGAAGAAATAGGTGCAATACTTGTCACCTCTAATACTCCTCCTTGAATCGTGCGCCGAAGAGTTTCATTGTTGTTGGTGAAGAAATTGGTGACGTCAAGTGTCTCCCACAGAGATTCGATGTCAAAAGAAAATTCAGTTTCTTTCCCGGTGTTGAAAAAATTGAGAGGGAACTTATCGTTGCTCTGGAGCTTTGAATCGATGGGCTCGTCTTTGACTTCCATGACTGGGGTCACCTCTCGGTAGTTTTCAGATTTAGTAGGTTGCTGCTTGGCTTTTCCTGCCATCAAATAAACGTTTGGTGGCATCTCAGGTCGTCTCGGTCGATTTTTGGTGACTTCTGCCGTAAGAAAATGCTTTTAGGAATTCTTGGTACATGCTGTCGCATGTGGGGGCGCTTCGGTTGACTCGCCCTTCGCTTGGAGGCTTCTCTGCTGCTTTCCGGTGGGTGAAGTCACTGGGAGGGAAGAAAAAAACATTTTCCCTCCCACCTGATGTTCTCAAGTAGCTGGAGGTGTATGTAACGCCATTTCTGCATTGCCGACGTCATTTCTGTTCTCATGCGTGCGAAGTTGGCGTTCCATGGCTTCAGTGAGGATCTGTGCGATTTCAGCTGTTACAGCTGGATTTGGGGTTGCGCCACTTGTTCTTCGCACACTTGGAAACTCCTCCACTACTAGTGATCTGCTCGCCGAGTGAGATTTGACCTCCTCCTCTCGCCATCCATCTTTTTCTTGTCGGCAGTCTCGTCCTTTTCCTGGCTCTCTTGCCAGGTTCAATCCAGTAGTGGAGGGGGTTTGTGGAGGGCGAACAGGAGTCGCGAGCTTGCTTGCCACCCCTTTGGCGGAAGAGCTCGCAAGTTAGCTGGCCTCCTTCTTGGTGAGCTTGCTCGCTTGCTCGCTGTCCTCGCTGCCAAGCCTGCCGTCGTAGTAGACCTGCCGCTTGCTGCCGCCCCTACCCCTCTCGCAGCTCACTCCCCCTCCCTTTGCTTTTGTCGCATCTGCTCTGCTGCAAAGCCCTGCTTCGCTTGCCTGCTGCGATCACTGCTCCACTCGCTCCCTCTTTTCACGAAAAATCCGCTCGCGACCCCTTTTGTACTCCGTTCTTGGAAGAACGGAGAATAGGCTACTCTATTGACTTGTTGTATCAAGATCTTGGTATCGTGTGTGTGTAGGCTGCTGAAGGAGAATAGGCTTGAAGCCGTAGACTGGAAGTACCCAAGTGTACGGACTAGCTCCTTGCAAGCCCTTTCACTACACGTCTCACTCCCATGCGCCAAGTTGATGGCTGCAAACTGTAGGTCTGGTCGAGTGCAGCTTGCAGCGTGCATGAGAGAACCGAATCTGCTCCGAGAGTAAGTCTCACTTCTCCTCCTTGGTCCTTGATTGATCAACTGCTGTTGTGTTTGGGGAGCCAGAACGCGACAATCAAGGACGTCCAATCATTGAAAAAATATGGCTGCATAAGACTTCTGAGATTGCTTGAGCTTGCGTTTGGAGCTGTTGCGTTTGATGTTCATGCTAAGGTAGTACTCAAAGCTCGGCATCAAGGTAACATTGACCTCGTGCCATTACACAAGCAGTTGCGTGGAAGAAGTCTGGCGATGGGTCGATGATCAGGATATTGTCGACGTACACAAGGACGTAGCAGTCCGGACGCTTGTCCTCAGCCTAACGATGTAGGAACAACCACTCTTTGTAGGCTAATAGATGAAAGTTCAATGACTCAAGTAGACTTTGCAGCTCGTAGTACCAGAGAAGAGGACTTTGCTTCAATCTGTATAAACTCTCGATGAGCTTGCATACGCATCCACTACCGTCGTCATAACCTTCTGGCTGCTTCATGTAGACAACAGTGCCCATGTCTCCATGTAAAAGGGAATTCTTGATGTCAAGCTACTGCACCTCGTTGTCTTTGACTGATGCAATGGCGACCATGATACGTGTTGTGGCATAACGGCTGACAGGAACGTAGGTTTCAAAGAAATCCTTTCCTTCCACCTGCGAGAATCCCTTTGTAACCAGGCATGCATTGAATTTGTCGATGCTGTCATCTGCCTTCGTCTTCACCCTGAACACCCACTTCACACCAACTGGCCTTGAGCCGGATGGCAGCTCTGTTAGCTCCCAAGCACCCTACTCCATGAGGTTGTTGTACTCTTCATCTAGCACTGCTTTCCATTCTACTGCAAACTCACGTGCCAGTGTTTCCTTGAGTGATTTTGACTCAGGCGGTAGTGCGGATGAGGTCTTGGAAACAAGAGCTGTCAGATGTGGTGTTGTGAAGTCTGCATGTATTTCATCATCCTCACCATAAACAGTGCATGCTGTAATCGTCATGTCAGACTCTACTTCATCCTTCTAGTGGTGTTCGTCCATCTGAGGCGCGTGCATTGTTGATGTTCAATTGTGGCGTCATACTTCTTCAGCCTTGTTGCCTCCGCACCATCTTGCCTTACCACGGGATGGCGTTTTTCATGGCGTACTACGACCGTCTCCTTATCCTCGGCGATGCATTCATTGTGGTCAGCCGCGAGGGGCGCACTCGCGCCCACTACCTCTTCACTTGCCTGATCCAAATCTGTCGTGGTGAGTAGATCATAGTCTACTGCTTCGTCTTGGATTGACTCTACAAATGAGTCGTAGAATGACTCGAGGAGGCCTGATGCGGTCGAGCGCCTGGCTTTCCACCCTTGACGTGTCAGATGCTCGAAGAAAACAACATCACGACTGGTGATGATACGTTGGGTGTCAATATCGTAGAACTCCCAACCTTTTATGTTGGGGCTTTTTCCAACATGCTCCAAGTTGCTTTGTCTGCAAGCTTCCTGCGATGTTCCTTTGGGATGTGAAGAAGCGCCATGCAGCCAAATGTCCGAAGCATGGTGATGTCCGACTTGTAGTTGTGCCATGCTTCAAATGGAGTCATGTCTGGTAAGGACATGTGCGGTACACGATTATGCACCTAAATTGATTGTCTCAAAGCATACGGCCACCAGGAGTTGTCTAGCTACGCTCCTAACAGCATGGATTTGAATGTCTCATGAACAGTGCAATTTCCGTTTTCTGCAACACCATTGTGCTATTTGGTATATGGTGAAGAGAATTACTACACGATGTCCATGTCCTCAAGCTGTGACATAAACTATGTGCTTATATACTGGCCAGCATTTTCATGGCGTAGGACTTGCGACTTCTTATTGTTTTGCCTCTCTGTCATTGCTAGCCATTTGAAAAGGGGGTTGGTGCTTCATCTCTGGGTCGGAGAGGGTAGCTCCAAAGAAAACTTGTTACATCATCCACAAAGACGAGGAAGTAATGGTATCCACCATAGATTGTTGCTGAGGGGAGCGGTCCGTAGATGTTGGTGTGAAAGAGTCTTAGCTTTTGGCTGATGTTGCACTTTCTCGCAAGAGGAAACATCTGACGTGGAAACTTGACTCGAACGTGGTCCTCACAATGGTCAGTTCTGCCTTGGTCACTTTTCTTGATGTCAAGGCCGTTGACATGGCCCTTCTTCACCATGGATTCCACCAACTGATTGCTGGTGTGGCCAAGCCTCTTGTGCCATACTACAACATTTGCACCTGCTGGTTGGTGTAGACTTGCTGTTGTAAATGGGGAATCCGTCTCATCTTGAGCCGGTGTGCTGAAGTCTAGCTCAATCATGCCATGAGGAAGGAGCTGACACTCTACAAAGGTTTTTCCTTCATGGATTTTGAGCATGACGTGCTTGCCGCTGCTGATAACGTGAGCTCCTTTCTTCATGAGTTGGCCATGGGAGAGGAGGTTAACGACAATGTCAGGTACGTAGAGGACGTTGCCAAACTTGACTTGTGCTCCATCATACCCTGTCACAATCATCATGCCCTTGCCAATCATGGACACCTGTTTGTTTTTTGCGACTGTCACATAGCTCCTATCAGAAGGCTTGTAGTTGTGGAGGCAGGATTTGTGATATGTGATGTGAGAGGTACACCCGCTGGCCAGGTACCAAACTTATGGTGAGCAAACCAGCCCGTCGCTCTGACTGTCTGATAGCTGGAGCATAGATGCAGTGTGGTCAAACTTCTGCGCTTTCCCTTCCTCCTTTACCTTCTTGTCTGACTCCTAACTGCCCTTTTTACTCTTTTCTCCTCCACTCTCCTTCTTCTCTCCCCCTCGCTTCTTTTTCTTGAAGTTGCTCTGCATCCTCCCTTTCTCCTCATCGTGTAGTCTCTTAAAGCAGTCTTTCTTCACATGCCCTTTCTTTTTGCAATAATGGCATGTGATATCACGACGTGATCCGGTTAGCTAGCCTGCGGCACTACGTGCAATTGCCTTTGGGAGGGAGTGCGTTGATTGATGGGACTACGTTGATTTCATCACTACATGGCTGTTTGACAAGGAGAAAGACGCGCTCTTTTCTGCTTCATCCTAGTAAGTTACATTGCTGAACATGCATTCTTTTTCACTTGTAAGTTGGCAATCTCGTTGCTCTGTCAATGGCATCTTGCAGACGTATGCCTCTGTGAATTTACTTCAGGTTTGAACTTGAGAGCTTTCTTTAGTGAAGCCGTTGAGTAGGAAGGTCACAAAGATTGGCTCTGAGATGGGTGCGTCTATGGCAAGTTGGTCGCGGAGCGATTTTGCTTCACTGATGTAGCTCTCAATGTCACTAAAGCTACTGAGGCTGATGTGGGAGACCTCTCTTACTAGATGAGACTTGAAAGTGGAGTCGCCTGACATCTAGGTCCATAGCAGATAGGACTATGGATGTTTGGCTAGCTGAGTTATTGCCTCATGCATGCGGATAGCTTGTTGAATGTGAGGGCTTAGCTGGTTGTCAAGCACCATGTATTCAGCTTGCGTGAAGTAGTTGAACTTCGACACAATGTGTGGTGGAGATCCTGGGGGAGGAGGAACGTAATAGCCACAGTAGAAATTCCATATGTTGTGGATCTGGACCACTTGTTTGAACTTGTGGGCCCAGTGTGGGAATTTCTCACCATTGAACTGGTCGATCTTGATCTTGTGTAGATGCAGAAAGGTTGCTGCTGCTGGCAAAATATCCTCTAACCCATGGTACCCACCTCGCTGTGTTGGAGATGTTGGGTTAGTTGTGTGACACAGCTGCACATTTGTAGTTACTGATTGCGCCTGAAACACAGGCTACACTGTTGGATGTGGTTGCCCCATGCATTTCTGAGGCAAAGGTGCTTGAAGCGATGGCTGAAATGGTGCCATTGTGGGCATGCCCAGTGGAGATTGTGGCTATTAGGATAGAAAGTGCTGCTGCATTCCTAATTGTGCTGATGCTATTGGTGGTACCTGTGGAGGAATGACAGGATGCTGCATGATTGGTGGAGGACTTGGCTGAGGTAGATGTGTTGATGATGCTTGTGAAGCTTGATGGGCATGATTAAACTGTTATTGTTGTTGTTGCTAATGTTGTTGCTGTTCTTGGAGTTGCAAGTGTTGTTGTTGTAGCTGATTCTGCTTCTATAGCCATGCCATCTGCTACTGAAGCTTATTCATTTGAGCATCACCTGTGAGCTGCTCCTGCTGGCAGAGTAGCTCTTGTGCACTAACTTGCTCCCTCAATGCCATGGTTTCTTACTCCACAGCCTGGTGCATAGCTGCTTCTCGTTGCGCCATGCATTTTTCTTCATCTGCTAAGTGTTGGACTTCTTCCTCCTTGCGTTCTCCCTACTCTGCCACATGGTGACCCTGATCTTATCCCATACACAAACCATGTCGGACATAATTCTCATAAGGAGGTAGAGAGATTGTACCTGATTTCTCCATCTCCATGTTGTTCATCTAATCCACGTTTCCTCTGGCATTTGCAGGCTTGATCCCACGTTGGGCACTTGAAGACGTCAGTTGCTCACTGGCGTAGGCCAATGGACACCACAGCTCCTCCAACAACACCACTAGCTAGGACTCAGACTGTAGATGCTGTCAGCACTGACCTTGCTCTGATACCATGTTGATGTTTGTGGGAAGTAGCAAGGGCTAGGACCATTGCTGCTAGGACTGTTATGCTTGAAGAGTAAATACACATAGAGTGAAAAGTTGGAACAAGGAGAATGTTGGGACAAAATGATTGTAGTTGATCACAACTGTAGTACCAGAAACAGTACAGCAATCACCGCACAGCTAAAGACTAACTTTGGACTCTCACGCCTAGACTCAGCTCCTGACCCACAGGTTGACAACGTCTAGCAAGACAGCTCTAGCAAAGTAGCTTTGGTATTGGATGTAGTCTGGCCACCTCTTCTAGGTAGTCAGGACTTCAAGTAGTCAGGGGCGTCCTCCTGCTTAGGCTAGTAGACTGCTGTCAAGCTTACTTGGGACTTAAAGAGTGTTTGCAGAGTCTTGGCCTTAGGTAATGTCTGAAACTGGTGGAGGCTACTGTGGTTGACTGCAAGCGGAAAGCTTGGTGATGACTGAGTTGTTAAATGAGGACTGCCAGGCTGGCCACCTTTCATAGCAAGCTATTGGCAAGTTGACAGCTGTCCAGGCTGGTAGAAGCTTCCGGTTGAAGGTGGAAAGATTCCTAGCCTGGGAACCTTCCTATATGCAGTAGCCCCCCAAGTAGCTCTTGCTGCTGAGTCGTGCATGGCTGTGCTGATGTAGAGTGGTCCTCGCTTCTGGCCTTGCATGTGGTTGATGACTCGTGCATGCATGTTGTGATGCAGTGTTGTATTGTACATGCATGCATTCATGCATAGCAGTCCCCAATCTAGGCCTTGCATGCTGCTGCTGAGTCACGCTGATGCAACAGCCAATGCAGGGCTGTCCACACTGCCCAGTCAAGTGTAGCCCCATCCTGACTGGACCTAGCCCAGAACCCAGTAGTGCGTTGTCGCACTGCATAGCTACTAACTAGTCTGTGTCAGCAGGCATGCACAGCCCTGCCGTGCATACAGCACACAGTATTTAACAGCTCTAGGTCCATTCCCCCCATGGACCTAGATGCCAGAATGAAATCTGGCCTGTACAAGTGGAGAAAATCTTCGCCATTGAACCCGGGAACTTTGGATAGAAAATTCCCTAACTCCTTGTAGGCTCCTCTGATTCCGAAACCAATTGGGCCAGCTTAGCACAACCCTGGCACAACACTGGCACAACTATGGCACAACTCTGGAACAGCTCTGGCACAACCCTGGCACAAACCTGGCACAACTCTTGCCCAACTATGTCACAACTCAAGCACAACTCTGGCACAACTTTGGCAAAACTCTGGCACAACTCTGGCACAACTCTGGCACAACTCTAGCACACCTCCGGCACAACTCTGGCACAACTCTTGCACAACTCTGGCACAACTCTGGTACAAATGTGGCACAACCCTGGCAAAACTCTGGCACAACTATGGCACAACTCAGGCACAACTATGGCACAACTCAGGCACAAATCTAAACAACTCTGGCACAACTCTGGCACAACTCTGGCACAACTCTAGCACAACTCTGGCACAAGGTGCGGAGTTGGCCACAGCTGTGCCAGAGTTGTGCCAGAATTGTGCCAAAGTTGTGCCAGATTTGTGCCTCTTACGTGGCACAACTCTGGCACAACTCTGGCGCAACCCTGGCAAAACTATGGCAGAATTCTGGAACAAGCCGGAAAAACTCTGGCACAACACTGGCACAACTCTGAAAAAACTCCAGCACAACTCTGGCACAACTCTGGCACACCTTTGGCACACCTTTGGCACAACTCTTGCACAACTCTTGCACAACTCTGGCACAACTCTAGCACAACTCTGGCACAGCTGTGGCACAACTCTGGAACAAACCTGGCACAACTCTTGCCCAACTGGGGCACAACTCTGGCACAACTCTGGCACAACTTTGGCACAACTCTCGCACAACTCTGGCACAACTCCAGCACAACTGTGGCAGAACTCTGGCACAATTCTGGCACACCTCTGGTACAAATCAGGCACAACTCTGGCACAAAGTTGGCACAGCTCTGCCACAACTCTAGCACAACTCTGGCACAAATCAGGCAAAACTCTGGCACAACTATGGCACACTCGGGCACAACTCTGGCACAAATCAGGCATGACTCAGGCACAATCTTGGCACGATTGTGGCACATCTATGGAACAACTATGGCACTCCTCTGGCACAATCCTGGAGCATTTTTGGAACCACTCGGACAAAACTCTGGCACAACTCTAGCACAACTCTGGCAGAACTATTTCACAACTCTGGAAAAACTCTGGCACAATGCTGGCACAACTATGGCACAACAATGGCACTACTCTGGCTCAACTCTGGCACAACTGTGGCACAACTCTGGCACAACACAGGCACAAATATGGCACAAATCTGGCACAACTCATGCGCAACTATGGCACAACTTTGGCACAACTCCTGCACAACTTTGGCACAACTGTGGCACAACTGTGGCACAACTGTGGCACAACTCCGGCAAAACCCCGGCACAACTCTGGCACAACTCTGGCACAACTCTGGCACAACTCTGGCACAAATCTGTCACAACTCCAGCACAACTCTGGCACAACTCTGGCTGAACTCTGGCACAGCTGTGGCACAACTCTGGCACAACACCGTTACAACTTTGGCAGAACTCTGGCACAACCCTTTCACAACTCTGGCATAACTCTGCCACAACTCTAGCACAATTCTTGCAAAACTCTGGCACAACTCTGGCGCAACTATGACACAACTATGGCACAACTATGGCCCAACTTTTCCACAACTCCGGCACAAATCTTGCACAACTCTGGCACAACTATGGCACAACTCTGACACAACTCTGGCACAACTCTGGCACAACTCTGGCGGAACTCTGGCACACCTTTGGCATAACTCTGGCTTAACTGCGGCACAACTTTGGCACATCTCTGGCACAATTCTCTGGCAAATCTCTGGCACAATCCTGGCAAAATTCTGGCACAACTCTGGCACAATTCTGGAACAACTCTGGCACAACTCTGGCACAACTCTGGAACAATTCTGGCACAATGCTAGCACATTTATGGCACAACTATGGCACAACTCTGCCACAACTCTGGCACACTTTTGACACAACTCTGGAAAAACTCTGGCACAACTCTGGCACAAATCTGGCACAGCTCAGGCACAACTATGGCACAACTCTGGCAGCACTCTAGCACAGCTCTGACACAAATCTGGCACGACTCTGGCAAAACTCTGGCACAACTCTGGCACAACTCTGGCACAACTCTGGCACACCTCTGACACAACTCTGGCACAACTTTGGCTTAAATCTGGCAGAACTCTGGCAAAACTCTGGCGCAACCCTTGCACGACTATGGCACAACTCTGGCACAACTGTGGCACAACGCAAGCACAACTCTGGAACCAGTCTGGCAGAACTCTGGCACAACTCTGGCACAACCCTTTCACACCCCTAGCACAACCCTGGCACAACTCTGACACAACTCTGGCCCAACTCTTGCACAACTCTGGAATAGCTCTGGCACAACTCTGGCACAATTCTGGCACAACTATGACACAACTATGGCCCAACTCTTGCACAACTCTGGCACATCTATGGCACAACTCTGGCATGACTCTGGCAAAATCCTGCCACAACTCAAGAACCACTCTGGCAGAACTCCAGAACAACTCTGGCACAACTCTGGCACAACACTGGCACAACTCTGGCACAACTCTGGCACAACACTGGCACAACTCCAGCACAACTCGGCAACAACTCTTGAACAATGCTGGCACAACTATGGCACAACTATGGCAAACTCAGGCCGAACTCATGCACAACCATGGCACAACACTAGCAGAACTGTGGCACAACTATGGCACAAACCTGGCACAACTCTTGCCAAATCATGGCAGAACTCTGGCACAACTATGGCACAACTCAGGCACAACTCAGGCACAACTCTGGCACAAATCTGCCACACCTCATGCACAACTCTGGCACAACTCTGACACAACTTTGGAACAAATCTGGCAAAACTCTGGCACAACTCTGGCACGACTTTGGAAAGTTGTGGCACAACTCTGGCACATCTATGGCACAACTCTGGCACAACTCCGGCACAACTCTGGCACAAGTCTGGCACAAACATGGCACAACTCTAGCACAACTCTGGCACAACTATGTTACAACTCTGGCACAAATCTGGCACAACTCTGGCATGCATCTAGCACAACTCTGGCAAAACTCTGGCACAACTCTGGCATAACTCTGGCACAACTCCGGAACAACCCCGGTACAACTCTGGCACAACGGTGGCACAACTGTGGCACAACTCTGGAACATCTATGGCACAACTCTCGCACAACTCTGGTACAATCCTGGCGCAACTCTGGAACCACACTGGCAGAACCCCAGCACAACTCTTGCACAACTCAGGCACAACTCTGGTACAACTCTCGCACAATGCTGGCACAACTATGGCACAACTATGGCGAAAGTCAAGCCGAACTCTGACACAACCATGGCAAAACTATGGCACAGAAAAGGCACAACTCTGGCACAATTCTGGCACAACTATGTCAAAACTCTGGCACAGCTCTGACACAACTCTGGCACAAACCTGGCACAACTCTCACCAAACCATGGCACAACTCTAGCACAAATCTGGCACAACATTCACAAAACTCTAGCACAATCCTGGCACAACTCTGGCAAAACTCTGGCACAACTCTGGCACAACTCTGGCACAACTCTGGCACAACCCTGGCACAACTCTGGCACAACTCTGGCACAAACCTGGCACAACTCTCACCAAACCATGGCACAACTCTAGCACAAATCTGGCACAACATTCACAAAACTCTAGCACAATCCTGGCACAACTCTGGCAAAACTCTGGCACAACTCTGGCACAACTCTGGTACAAATCTGGCACAACCCTGGAAAAACTCTGGCACAAGTATAGCACAACTCAGGCACAACTCTGGCACAACTCTGGCACAACTCTGGCACAACTCTGGAATAACTCTGGCACAACTCTGGAATAACTCTGGCACAACTTTGGCACAATGCTCGCACAACGCTTGCACAACTCTAGCAAAACTCTACCAACACTGTTGAAAACTATGGCACAACCCTGGCATAGCTCTGGCACAACTCTGGCACAACTCAACTCAGGCACAACTCTGGCACAAGTCTGACTTAACTCTGGCACAACTCTGGTACAATTCTGGCACAACCCTGGCAAAACTCTGGCACAACTATGGCACAACTCAGGCACGACTCTGGCACAACTCTGGCACAACACTGGTACAACTCAGGCACAACTCTAGGACAACTCTAGTACAACTCTGGCACAACTCTGGCACAACTCTGGCACAACTCTGGCACAACCCTGGCACAACTCTGGCACAACTTTGGCACAATGCTGGCACAACTCTGGCACAACTCTGGCACAACTCTGGCACAACTCTGGCACAACCCTGGCACAACTCTGGCACAACTTTGGCACAATGCTGGCACAACTCTGGCACAACTCTGGCACAATTCTGGCTCAACTCTGGCATCACTCTCGAAAACTATGGCACGACTCCGGTACAACTCTGGCACAACTCTGGCACACCTTTGGCACAATTTTGGCACAACTATGGCACAAATCTTGCAGAAATCTTGCAGAACTATGGCACAACTCTGGCACAACTCTGAAACAACTCTGACACAAGTCTGACTTAACTCTGGCACAACTCTGCCACAACTCTGGTACAATTCTGGCAAAACCCTGGCAAAACTTTGGCACAACTATGGTACAACTCAGGCACGACTCTGGCATAACTCTGGCACAACTCTGGTACAACTCTGGCACAACTCTGGCACAAC
>SZWC01001444.1:274061-285013 GCA_023375785.1 Penium margaritaceum
AACTCTGGCACAACTCCGGCACAACTCTGGCACAACTCATGCACAACTCTGGCACAACTCTGGCACACCTTCGGCACAACTCTGGCACAACTCTGGAACAGCTCTGGCACAACTCTGGCACAAACCTGGCACAACTCTTGCTAAACTATGCCAAAAATCTGGCACAACTCTTACACAACTTTGTCACAACTCTGGCACAACTCTGGTACAACTCTGGCACAACTCTGGCACAACTCTGGCACATATCTGGCACAACTCCGGCACAACTCTGGCACAACTCTGGCAAAACTCTGGCACAACTCTGGCACATCTCTGGTAAAAAAAACTGCCACAACCCTTGTAAAACTCCGGCACAACTATGGCAAAACTCACACAAAACTCTTGCACATCTCTTGAACAATTTGGCACAACCTTGGCACAACTCTAGCACAACTCTGGCACAACTCTAGCACAACTCTGGCACAACTTTGGCACAACTCTGGCACAACCCTGGCACAACTCTGGCACAACTCTGGCACAACTCTGGCAGAACTCTTGCACAACCTTTGGCACAACTCTGGCACAACTCTGGCACAGCTCTGGCACAACTCTGGCACAACTCCGGCACAAATCTTGCACAACTCTGGCACAACTATGGCACAACTCTGACACAACTCTGGCACAGCTCTGGCACAACTCTGGCACAATCCTGGCACAACTCTTGAACCGCTCTGACAGAACTCTAGCATAACTCTGGCACAACTCTTGCACAACTCTGGCACAATTGTGGCACAACTCTGGCACAATCCTGGCACAACCCTGGTCCAACTCAGGCACAACCATGGGACAACTCTGGCACAAATTTACCACTACTCTGGCACAACTCTGGAACAACTCTGGCACATCTCCGGCAAATCTCTGGCACAAGTCTGGAACAACTCTGGTACAACTCTGGCACAACTCTGGCACAACTCTTGTACAAATCTGGCACAACCCTAGCAAAACTCTGGCAGAACAATGGCACAACTCAGGCACAACTCCGACACAATTCTGGCACAACTCTGGGACAACTCTGGCACAACCCTGGCACAACTTTGGCACAACTCTAGCACAACTCTGGCACAACTCTGGCATCAATCTAAAAAACTAAGGCACAACTCTGGCACAACTCCTGCACAACTCTGGCACAAATCTGGCACAACTCTTGCTCAACTATGGCAAAAATCTGGCACAACTATTACACAACTTTGTCACAACTCTGGCACAACTCTGGTGCAAATCTGGCACGACCCTGGCACAACTCTGGCACAACGCTGACACAACTCTGGCAAACTCTAGCACAACTCTGGCATCACTCTGGAAAACTATGGCACAACTCTGGCACATTCTGGCACAACTCTGGCACAACTCGGGCACAATTCCGGCACAACTCTGGCACAACTCTGGCATATCTCCGGCACAAATCTTGCACAATTCTGGCACAACTCTGGCACAACTCTGGCACAACTATGGCAGAACTCTTGCACAACCTTTGGCACAACTCTGGCACAACTCTGGCACAACTCCGGCACAACTCTGGCACAACTCTGGCACAACTCTGGCACAACTATGGCAGAACTCTTGCACAACCTTTGGCACAACTCTGGCACACCTCTGGCACAACTCCGGCACAACTCTGGCACAATTCTGGCACAACTCTGGCACAACTCTGTCACAACTTTGGTACAACTCTCGCACAACTGTGGCACAACTCTGGCACACCTCTGGCAAAACTCTGGCACAACTCTGGCGCAACTCTGGCACAACTCTGGCACAACTCTGGCACAACTCTGGCACAACTATGGCACAACTCTGGCACAACTCTGGCACAACTCTGGCACAACTCTGGCACAACTCTAGCACAACTCTAACACAACTCTGGCTTAACTCTGGCACAAATAAGGCACAACTCTGGCTCAACTGTGACACAACTCTGGCACAACTCTGGCACAACCCTGGCACAACTCTGGCACAACCATGGCACAACTCTGGCACAACTCTGGCACAAGTTTGGCACAACTTTGTCACATCTATGTCACATCTGTGGCACAACTCTGGCACAATCCTGGAACAACTCTGGAACCACTCTTGCAGAACTCTGGCACAACTCTGCCACAAATCTGGCACCACTGTTGCACAACTCTGGCACAACTATGGCACAACTCTGGCACAACTCTGGCACAACTCTGGCACAACTCTGGCACAACTCTGGCACAACTCTGGCACAACTCTGGCACAACTAAGGCACGACTTTAGCACAACTCAATGAAAATGAATCGTAAAAAAGAAATAGTCACAACCAAATGGTAAAAACCAAGCTCCACATTTCTCCTTCTCCCGCTCATGACACTTGCTGACAAGACCTTCCACATCAAAAACACTCATATGTACACAGATGAGAACTGCTAAATCTCAAATACCACCCTCATGTATAAAGAATAAGAAAACAAATAGATTTCCAATTAGTTCCCTATTCCCCCCTTAAACACAGACTACAAGATCCTTGCAAACATTTTAGCAAATTGCTTCAAAAAATTTCTGCCTTTGTTTATCCTCATCCAACTAGGTTCTCTCGTGATCAAGCCATAAAATCAACAACATATCAAAATCTCAATTTCCAACATTGGACAATGAACACCGAATCCAACATAGGCTTGTTCTCCTTTTGCCAGAGCTTATGACTCTCTCAATTGATCCTTCCTCTTTCATGCCCTCCGCCACATGGGAATCCCGCCACTCTTTGTGACCTGGGTCAAGTCTCCGTACAAATTCTTGACAACACAAATCCTTTCTAACAGATTCCAAACACAAATGGTTCCTATCAGATTCAGAGTACAACAGGGCTACCCACTTGCCCCATGTCTCTTCATTTGTACAGTAAGGTTTAGACATGAACTTCTCAAAGTCCGGATGATCAAACACCTAGTGAAAACATGTGCAAGGTGTGCAGATGATGCCACCATGTTCATGAACCATGCAAGAGAATCATGGATAGCAATGTCCCTACTCCAACACTGTCCCACAATCACTGGTGTTAAGGTTAGCTAACAAAAGTCTCGCTTTACTTCCTTCTCACCCTTAGGGGAAATGGTGGCCTGCCCGTCCCTCCCTTCACTAGGCTCCAACAAAACCAAACGAGTCCTTGGAATTCGTTTCTCCCCTGTACATGACACACAACATACCTGGGACCCTCTCATGATATCCATACAGCAAGGAATCCAACAATGGAATAACATCTACCCGATGATTAAAGCTAATGTGTCACTCGCCAACACTTGCCTCCAACCAAAACACCTATATCACATTGATATTTCCTCTATCCCAACACACTTCAAGTGAATAATCCCCCACATGTTCACTTCCTTTCTCTCCACACACCATTCACACAAACACAATGTTGCCATGGTAACAGTTTCCACAACTGAGGTATGAAATGGAAGATCATGCCTAGCTCATCCTATTCAAAAACGTAATGTACTCTATCCTATGTGGGTGTACACCCTTCTTACCCCTCCTCTTAATCCTTGGCGAATACTCTCTATCACATCTCAAGATGTAGTGTGGCACTGCCACGCCGACCAGTAGAAGGAGCCACGTGGCTCGAGCGGGGTCACCTGTGACTGTGGGCAGTGAGACGGGATGGCTTGAGGGTTGGAGACCCTCAAGCACTGCGATTTTGGCCTTGTCAGCCAAGGATTCCGTCGAATCCGCTACATAAGATTCCCCTCAGAAATGATGTTTTCCCACCTTATCTTACACCCTGATGTCCAGTCCTCTTCAACCGATGGATGGTTGGAAACAATATGTGTAAGCCTTTTTTTTTCAAACAAAGCTAGAATTCCTTTCCCCTATTATGTGCCATGATGACTTGAGAGCAGAACTTCTAATACAAAACAGATGGCTTCGATGGTTGTCAAATACCTTGTTTGGTATCTTCCAGGTGAGATTTTTTCTTTTTACAACAGCAGCTTCAGATCCACCATATCTATAAGACCACATCCTCTTTTGCATGTCGGAAGCACCAAAACATTAAGCTAGCTACCCTTGGATATTCTCCCTTCAAAATATGACACGTTTACAAGATTCCTCCTCCAGTATGGCGATTGACTTTTTCCTCCCCCAAATAATCATCCAGCTCAATGTCCTCTCAAACGTCTTTGTATAAAGGAGCACCTTCTTAACACATCCCACCTATCGTATTGTTCCTTTATCCCATTCAAGTCCACCCCACCTACCGTAGTGATTAACACATTAGCTCATTTTTAGGGCCTTGTTATGTGATTTCCATATTGCCCCATTTTTAGCGAGCAACTCATTCGAGAGGTGATTCTCCCATGATGTGTCTTTTTTCCCCGTGATTTTCATGTTCTCCCAACAATCCTCAAAGATAAAGATATCAATGATTAAGCAAAGTGCACTTTGACATGTTTGTAGTGCTAGCTGACAAGCTCCATCAATTTGGGCAAATGGAATACAATTTTTTGAAAGGAACATGGCAATCACTACGAGTGATTTGTGTGTATAATCAATCTCTTCACCCCCAGCTACTATGTATCCATCTCTCCTTTCATGCAACAGTTTTGGAAATCATACAAAACAACAAGTATGTTGTGCACACTTTATCATCATCAATCCCTTTCCACCGTTTTCCTATCCAAGACCACTCTCCTCCTCCCACTAAAATACTTATTCCTCCCTCTCCCCACTAGAGAAAATCATAGCCATTTGAGGCAGTGGTTCGAATGCACATCGATTTCATTGAGTTGGAAAGCCATCCTCCCCATCCTATACCACCGAATCCTCGCTCACAACGCTCGAGACGTTCTTTCTCGTATTTTTATCCACTCTATTCAGGTCTAGAAGATGACATGATTGTTTACCCAACTTTGGCAATTGCCCCTGTTGCAACCAAGAGGAAACCAGAATAATTTGCTTGTTTGAATATCCCTCCATAACTAAAAATCCTTCTCTTAGATAAACCATACTTACTTCTCTGGCGCAAGTCTCCAAGGCACTCCCCTTTTTTAAATGTACCATGGAATAAGGAGAACTGCCCTTTATGGGCCCTCGTTTTGGGCACCATCCCTCACCAATTTGTTCTTCATCGCTGTGAAGCAATATCGCATACAATAGTCCCCCTCAAACCATACCTCAATTTCATTTTTAGGACAATCCCTTCACAAGCCATGGTCTATGCTATGTCTAATTGACTACAGCGTCGCAAGCAGTAACATCATTGTTAACCGACCCTGATCTGTTGAGGTGGGACCCAGATGTTAAATCCTTCTTCCTATCCCAACAATCAAGTAAAATCCTTCAAAGAATTCAAACAATGAAGACAAGTGACCGTGGTGGTGTAATCAAACCCGCTTCATCTCCGTCGTAGAGAGTGCTATGAAGCTCTCACTAGGGGTAGTTTTGATGGGTTTGACTCCCACATAAACCCTTGGTCTGCCTCCGTTGGCGTGGTTAACCCACGAGGAACAATAGCTTGTCGGTAGAATTCGCACCAAAACGTGCAAGTGCAGGTCTGCACCTCTAGGGAGAAAGTAAAAAAAATGACGATGCTAGGACTTTTGAGCTTGCTATGCATCGGAAAGAATTGTTGTTTGTCCACTTCCATACACTAGAGGTGGAAAAACAACCCTTGAAAGCCCTCCAATCCGTTGTGTGACTTGATGAAATCTTGCTCATTAGCTGCACCTCGAAGGAGCACATTTGACATCTTCAAAACATTCTTGAGTTTTACAAATAGAAAAATGTATAAAAATCGTGAAGTTCGACTTTGATCACGTCATTTTCGGGTCATTGATCATGATGTGCACAAAGAAAGTGGAGGGGGTTACTGCGTCCTTAATGTTGGCCCACCAACATTAAGGACGTCCATTCTTCTAGGGGTCTACAACTACTTTCGTCAATCCATGAAAGATTATGCTGAATGCCACCCTCTCATCTCACTCGTAATCCGTTGTGTGGAGCTAGGGGGATAGCAAACAACGCTAGCCGTTGGAATTGGCTGATCCAATAACGAACTATTTATGGCCACCAATGCGCCAGGTAAAGGAATCAGAGCCTATCACCTCTAAAAGAACAATTGTGGAGAATCAATTCACGTGCATGTGAGGAAAGTTACACTTGTCAAAGGTGAACTAAGTAGCACACAAAACAGAGATGTTTTTTATGATGTCTTTAGTCAAAATGTGATGGTGTCATCTGAGATTGTGACAAAGTTTCCTCTGCTCCGACCATCGCACACTGAAACATGTCAAGACTCGGCCAAATCTAAGGGGGCAAAAAATTGGATAGATGGAGTTCTTTGAGTTCAATCTAGTCAACGACAATTATTTCTAGCCTAGAAAAAAGAATTTGGCGGATGCTCTAAGTAGGTGACCACGAGATGAGCACGTTGCTCATCCAAGAAGAATTTGAGCCTGCAAGTATGAGCAATTGGACAAGTACAAGAAAACCAAGTTTTGGTTTGACAACTACAATTGGCAACGGGGATTTACTCACCCATTTTTCATTCCTCCAAACATCAAGCTCCTTCGTATACTATTGGGGTACTGAAATCACACTAGTCTAGGTGGACACTGTGGTGAGGATAAAACCCTCACAAAACTTGTAATGTACTGTTGGTGAGACAAGATACATGCCGGCATCGTGAACTTCTGCAAAACTTGCGACGTGTGTCATCGCCATAAGTCAAGACAAACCAAACTCCTCAGTTTGGTTCAACCGTTGTATGTACCAAAAAATCCATGGTTGGATACTTCCATTGACTTTGTAACCAGGTTGCCCGTCATATAAAAGAGGTTGGATGTAATAGTTGTATGGGAAAACTGGTTCTCAAGATGTCACACTTACTCTTGATGTAAACCATGGTCATCGCCAGGGGAATAGTGCAATTGTTTCTCAATAGCACCATTGGCATTCCTTCCTCCATCGTTAGCGGCAGGGATGGGAGTTTCACTGGCATATTCTTACGATATTGACTTGCTACGGGAGTCAGCTACCGATGGCCTTCCATCCGTAGACTAACTGGCAAACTAAACACACCAATCAGACGATTGAAAAACTACTCCGAAATGTGTGTGAGCCACATGGGACTGATTGGGCGGTCACAGTAAGCTCGCATGCCACACTACAACATTCATCGCAACCAAGAAAGAACCCTTCAATGTGGTTTATGACAAATTTCTCTCAACCCCGGTAAGGTTGTAGAGTTCCAGCAACATACCGGCAATCAAAATCCAACGGCGATTATTTCTTAACATCTAGAAAGAGAGTCGTCAAACCCTTGCAAAGACACAAGCAGTGATGAGGAAAGCATCTGACAAGCATCACACGGAGGCCGAGTTCCACGCTGATGATCATAGGCTGCTTAGCATTGCCAACTTCTATTTATGAGGAAAAGACCGTGGAAAGGCAAAACATTAGTCCTTGAGTTTTTTTGCAGTCTATGAAATTTACACTTCCCTTTGCAAAAGTTACGCTTACTTAACAAAATTGCTATCCACCCGGCTTTCCACATCAAAAGAAATCCTTCGTAAAGACATGCCATTGCCATTCCGTATGAAAGAAGATGAGGGGACCAAGGAAACCATGGAAGATATTTCGGGACATTGCCGGCTTGGAATAGCAACAAAACAATTGGTCAAATGGCAAGGTTACAATGCTTCACATGATAGATGGGAGCCTTACGATAACCTATGGGACAGAGATAACCGGATGGATGATAATTGTTGGTGACATCGACCTACGTCTTGTGAGGCGCTAGGAAGATGTGGCTAAAAGGGAGGGGGAGGGAAGTGTTACGTCCCTCACGTACGCAAGCCCGTAAACTCCGCTTGTGAACATTCATGGCCACCGCTCTTCAACCTCCAAGTTTTTTACATGCATTGGGCAAGGGCATTTTGACCAGTTGGCATTACCAAAAGTTTCTTGCATGTTTTACCACCTTCAAGAGGCGTGGACAGGTTTTGTCACAATCGTGTTGATGCTTCAATGCTGTCGGTCTACTTCTCCTCGATGCTAGTCTTTTCCGTGAAAGAGCGTTGATAATACTGAAACCATCTGAATTTTGGATAGAGCTTCTTGAAACAATCTCTCACGACGCGATGTTGCACGTGCTGCTCAACTCGAGCGATTGAGACCCGAAGTATGCATCAGTCTTTTTTTTTTGTTATTGCAAGTCTGTCACATGTCATGGTTGCACAATCAGAGCTAAAAATCCAATTTTCTCAATTTCACAAATTCTATTTTTCCTTACACTTTCTTTATGTGAACCGCCCACGCTCCACATGACAAGATGCACACAAGTTACATCTTAGTGGGCCCTTCATGTGTTCTAGTTGTGCTCTAGTTGATCTAAGTTGATCCTTAGTCTTGAATAGGGAGAAACCTGGGCGGCACTAGGGCATAAAGGCATCCCAGGTAGTGCGCAATGAGAGTTGTCATCAATGTTATTTTTTCTATTACATTAGATCCTGCATTTATGAGCAGCCTCAATTAATTAAAATTCATCCCTACATGTTGCTTTAAGAACAAGAGCAAAGAGAGAAAGTCTTGGAATTAGACTTATGAGACTGATTAGGACAATCCTATGGAACTACATAGGCGTAGAATTTTGTCTTAGACTGCGATAAAACACCTATAACAAGGAGGATAAATCAGCACAATAATCTTATTTCCGGCTCTGTCCTCATGCGAGGTGATGGGCCGCTAGAAGGTCACTAAATTTTGAGCCTATCTACTTCCAGACCCATCGGAAGCTCAAACTTGATTGCGATGTTCGAGGTTATAAGTCGAAATGAACGGTTGGACGATCCTTATGACAGAAGGGCGGCTCTGGCCGTCCACATTTTGTAAAATTTGCAACCGTTTGTTTATGGTTTCTTGGTGGAGCTCGAACGAAGACTTCGTCCGTAAAGGATCTGTTTGACTAAGATGGTCATCTTTCGGGTTTCTCATGCTTTCAACGTAATGCATATTGTTCTGGTTGCAGGGAAACATTGCCCCTCAAAATCTCACCGTTCGTGCGACCTACGAGGCAAGAATTTTACGTCAGGTCGGAGCTTAGCGCTGACACAATTTCCCAACGGATAAATCCTTCGGACATTGCTGACCGTTACATCCTTTATGGGTAACAAATTGGAGTAGCCGTTAGTCATGACCTGATGTCTTCGTCGTCGCGGAATTTAGTGGCGACTGGTGAGGTCATTGCTGAAGACAAGTTTTCCCTCAGGAGGAACACCTGAAGATAAGGGTTGTCTGATTAGCTTAGGATAAATTGACCAGATAATCCTGGTTGGGGCCGTGTCTTTAGCACATGCGTCGGGTATGTCTGGTGGAAGAATATTTAAGGCTACCTTGTTTCCTAGCCTACCGGAAGCTCCGCCCTAGTAGCGGTGTTCAGGGCCATACTCCGACTTGAACGGTTGGGCGGTCGTTTTCACGCCCAGGCTCGATTGGCCGTCTCACCTTTATGAAGTCCCGAAAATTTTAGCGGATGGCTCTGACCGTCTTATCTCCCCTCTGGTTCGATCGGAGGTCCTGTTCTTTAGACCATAGTCGATGCTCATGAGCCGATGACAACTCGACGAGAGAAAAAATCATATTCGAAGATTTTCAGAAATAGCGCGCCCGTTGCAATCGCGCTGTCATCGCTGGCTACAGCTGGCGGCTCTTATGTTACATCGGAGTATGGCTTAGGTCAGATTAGCCGGCCAGATCAATCTAGCAGTCATCGCTAACCGTCACATATTTGGAGAACTAGCTTTTGGATCTGGTTCTTGTCACACATACCGACCGTCGTCGTCGTAGTCATGGCGACTGGTCAGGTCGTCGCCACGAACAAGTTTGCCCGTTAGCTTATCCTTCCGCCATTTGTACTGTCTCATGGAAACAGGCCTTCGAAAGTCTGCGGCGTTTTCTTTGCTACTGTTGCAAAAACATGTCGATAGACCCGCAACTTGCAGCCGGCCGTAGGGGCGCGGCGGCCTCGGAGCGCCCGACCGAAACTCCCAGAAGTCTCGGAGGTCTCGAGGGACACCGGACACTTCATGTCCTCCTTGACCCTCTTTGTCCTGTCAGACAGGTTCGAGGTCATGCGCTGGCCGGCGCTCGTCGCACCGCGTGCCCAAGGTCACGCCTGGGCGATCCAGGTGCTACACTGACCCAGAGTCTAGATAACGAAGTGTGGATTCTTTTGAAAATTCGTCAATATTCCAAAAATGAGTGGTTTTGCCTTTGCACGGCGTTGAAGATTCTGAGTTCGTAGCTCAATGAGTCGCATCGCCTCCTTTCAATACTGCGCATTCCTTTCGGCGGAGGGATTTATTTCGGCTGACGGAAAAAAGCGTCTCGTGTCGTGTGAAAACGTCGAGTCAGCACTGCAATGGCCATAGAGGGGGGAGGTGTGACGCTTTTTTGACACCTGCGGCGGGCAGAAATGCATGCCGCGCTGGACGCGGCGATCGACCGACAGTTGGACGCAACGGCAGCTCCACTCCTGTCTTGTCTAGTCTCTCGCGAGCGCACTCCGGCGCTTTCGACTCCTTGAAACTGTCCGCCGGCGGATAGGTTCCCCTGGTTCCTGCCCGCCGGCCCAATCGCCAGCCGCTCCCCACCCGTCTCCCCACCTGAAAGCGGTACGGTCGTAACTCCGACTGTGCTCCACCTTTCCGCATCTCTTCTGGCCACTCCTGCCTCAGCAAATTCTTCCATTGCCGCAGCGGCCGCAGCAGCAGCATCAGGAGCGCCAACAGCAACAGCACTCGCACGTGCAGCCGCAACACTTCCGGCAGCAGCGTCAGCAGCAGCAGCAGCAGCAGCAGCAGCGAAAATTGCACAAAGCTCTAGCGCAATAGGAGCAGTGGCTGCAAAGTACCTAGCGCTAGGAAGCTCCTCCTCTTCCCTCACAGGCCAGCCCCCCC
>SZWC01001445.1:0-79361 GCA_023375785.1 Penium margaritaceum
GGGGGGGGGGGGGGGGGGGGGGGGGGGGGGGGGGGGAAGGGAAGTGGGGACTAGACGAAGCGGCAAGGCCCATCCAAACACGTGGCACCATTCGCAGGCGCTGTTCTGCAATGGTACGCCACTCGACGCTTACCTGCATCAGCACCGGGCGGCAGCAGCGTCAACAACGACATCAGCGCCGCCACCAGCGCCAGGGATAGGGACTTCGCGGCGGAGCCGGCAGAGCGTTCCATAGCAGCTGAGCGGAACGAAGGAGCCATGTTGAGATGGCTTGGGTGAGGCAACGCAGTTGCAGAATTGACGTTCGAGTTTAAGGAGCTGGGTCGCTGGCGTCCAGGTGTGGGGTCTGGGCTGCCGGGGTGCAGACCTGAGTCGCCGCGTGCAGATTTGGGCTACCAGGGTGCAGATGTGGGCCGCCGCGGCGCAGATCTAGGCCGCCAGCGTGAAGGTCTGGACCGGTCTGTCCTGCTGAGCCGCTGAGCAGGTCTGCTTTGCTGAGCAAATCTGCTTGGGTGAGCAGGAATGATCTGCTGAACTACTGGGCGTGTAGCCTTGCTAGCCAGGAGTCATGTGCTGAGCCGCTGAGCTGGTGGGAGCCGCTGAAACCGCCAAGCCCCTGAGCTGCCGAGGGCATGCGGAGCAGTCGAGCCGCTGAGCTGCTGGGAGCTGATTCGGAACTGAACCGCTGTGGGAACTGAACCTTTTTTGGGTTACATAGAAACCCTGGTACAATCGCTACACTGGTCAAATAAATTAGTTTTTCCGCATTTATTTCCACAAGGGTACATGTAGGGATTACCCACAAAACTAGATTGTGTGTATGCCCTGCCCGGTGTTCGGAAGAATAAAACTACTCTACCCGGCGTTCGGAAGAATAAGACTCCCCTACCCACTGTCCATGGATTATTGACAAATTACCCATGAACAGGGAGAAAACGCAGCATGTCGACGCTGCATGCGATGCAGCGCCGACATGCTGACGTCATCACTAGCTTCGAACATTCACAAACCCTTCATTCGAGGGGTTTGTGAATGTTCGTGGGGGGGGGGGGGGGGGGGGGGGGGGGTTGCCTGTGGTTCGCATGGGGGGTCCGAGACTCCCCATGCGTTGAAAGGGAACCTGCTGGGCCCCGCTACCGCGGGGCCCAGCATGTGCCCGCACAAAAATAAAACCCTAACCCCCTCATGTAATTATGGGTGTGGTTTGATTACGGCTTGAATCATAAAACTTGAAGGGTTTGCGTGAGAAAAGAAATGAGAGTTTCCGTTGGTTATCGAAAACAGACGTTTTCGTTCGTTCTCGATCGAGCGATGACCTGTTTGTTTTTTTTTTTTTCAACACGCAACCCCCTGGTTTGATGTAGGGTTTTATGTTTTGCGCGGGCTCCGCCCGTGCAAAACATACAAAACCCTAAATCAAACCAAGGGGTTGCGTGTCGAAAAAAAATAAAACAAACAGGTCATTGCTCGATCGCGATTTTCGCGTGAGAGCGAGAATTGCGACGGGGGTGGACATGCCCCACCTCGCTTTGCTCGATCAGCGGCGCATGCCGCTGATCGAGCATGAGTAAGCGAGTGGGCACGGGAGTCTTATTTTCTAAGTCGCCGGATAGGGCATCAATATCTTTTGTTCGCTAGGTAGGGCGTTCCTGACCCCCTCGGAAATTGGGTAGAAGGGTTATTTCGCCCTTTCCACAATCACGCAGCCTTACTTTCGGAGTTTAATATTGTTTCCACTCTCCGTGTCGCTCCTCGGACTTTGAGCCTTGTGAGGCATCGGACAGAAAAGGCTGTTTGTCCGCGTCTAAACGCAAGTTTTTCAAATGAAAAGAAACCGGACAAAAAGGAATCAGACAAACAAAGCTTGGCCAAGCTCTGATTGTCGGCTAGATAACAGACAGTGCGCTTTGTGTAACGATCTGGCCAGGCTTGGCCAAGCTTCCCGTCCAGTCGTCAGTTTTTTGGCTAGACTAGCCAAACAACTGATCCCGGAAATGAGACGTCAGGAGAAAAACAATTTTCTATAGATGAACGCAAAACAAATATAGAAACATTATCGCAAAACAGAAGTGTACTACATTACAAATTCAGTATATGAAATTCTAATCTAGAAATCCCACATTTTCCTTTTTTCCTAGACAGGATTCATCATTACCCACCATTTCATGAAAATACATGAATGTATGTGCATTTTTTCTTAGGAAATAACTCACGTTTTCAGACCTCAATGATTGAAAAAAACTGACACGGAACGTAAATAATAGACTTCTTTGTGTTGGCGAGTGAAGGTGGCGAAACTCGCCGGCCGCCTTGACTGCGCGGCGGAAGGCGACAAGCGAGAGCGAGAGAAAAGAAAAAAGAAAAGAAAAAAAAGGAGAGGAGGTTGACTTGCCGGTGGTCGAGCTGGCAAGTCAACGAGTGAGAGAATCTTTTTTTTGTTTGTTTGGTGAGATCGCACGCTTGCGAGGACAACGTGCGGCAAAATGATAGCGCACTAGGTTTACCGGTCGCACATGGATGGCCGAACCTGGCTGTTAAATTGACGCACGAGCATCAAACCGCAAGTAGAGGCAGTTTGAGCACATGGGGCACGAGGACTGTCCATGTGCAAGCGCCGACAAGACAGTCGTGCAGTTTTTGTACTAATTCAGTGAGATTGACCAGTAAGTCAGAAAAGTCAAGCGGGCATTTTTCAGCCGCGACTTTTCCGACTTTACACGTGTGCTCGCCCCTCTTCTAGCGCGGACAGCGCAAGTCCAACGCCTTTGTTGTTTTCTTAGCGAACCGCCCTTCTGGTGAACCGCAACTTAGTGACGCGACAACCAAAACAGGGCGTTCGAGTTGCATTTGTGAGTGTTGGAGGGTAACTGCTTAACCTACCAGCACATGAGGGTATGCCAATAAGTCCAGGGGCATGACAGCAGTTCCAACTACCCTAGTTTCTTCACCTGCGCCTTGGAGAGCTAGGAATTTTTTTCTTTGTTGTGTAATTGTGCCTCTATGTACTCTAGGAGTGCCAGCTATATGAGGCACCACTCTTGTGTGTGATTTTATTCCAAGTCAATCATTCGCTCCAAATTCTCCCGAGACCACAGTAACTTTGCCAAAGTGCCAAGGACTCCATAGTGCTCCACTGATGCTAAAATTTTGGAGAGCATACTCTCTAAATCTCTGGCTTTCCAACGAGCCATCAAGCGCGTTCTAAATCTATCATTTGAGTGATCTAAAAACGTCATTACAGCGGTCAGAATTCTGCCCATATCTCTGCCAGATTTGGGACAGTGACCCAAGATCGAGTTTTGCACGTGAGAATTCTTGCTCCAAGCCTATAATCTGTCATAATGAGTGTGTTGCGGCCTTGGTACGACCTCATTTCTAACCAACACTTTGAACTACATAGAAGATATTTGTGTTCTTTCTCATTTTGCGAGGAATTGATGTGGTCTTTGCATCTTCTCACATTTCTGATATGATGAGATTTTTCTCTTCAAGTCCATTCTAAGTGCCGAATGAATGATAACTCTACACCGTTACAATGTAACCCTATGCACGCTTTGCGTGCAACACCCGCCACTTGTTTTTCTTTATTTTTTGGGCTACCCCACGGAGGACATAAACCCCAATCGCACCTTGCACACGCGACCCCAAAGGCCGTCGTACTCTTAAGAGAGCCATTGTAGGCACCATCGGAGGTAGTGTGGGACTCTAAACCACAACAAAACTTGTGCCGCTAACCTCGCAAGGTTGAGAAACTGCCACTAGCCCGGGCCCCTACAAACGCCAGTGGGCAAGATACTGCACTCAAGGGCTATAGCGTACCTTGCAACAAAGAGAAGAGGGAAACTTGGGATGTGAGGAGAGAGGAAAGTAGGAGAGCCTTCCCCCCTTGAACACAATGGGCCCTTGTGAGCAAGGGGGGAGGGCATGGGGAGGAGAGAGAAGGGCGAATGTATTCATGAGGGTTGAGGGAAGGGATTATAATGCGGTACTAGATGGGGGGTTGGGTCGCTCGAAGGGGTTAGGGCATTGAGAAAGGTAGGATGAGAAGGGAGAGTACACCTTGGAAGAGATTGGTGGCGCCAGGCGAGTCGGGGAGGTATGGGGTAGTGAATTTCTTCCGTGGGACGAGGAGGAGAGGGGGCAACATGGGGAAAGAAGATAGGCTATATTTGGTTAGAAGGAGGGGGGTGGATGGAAGGGAGCAAGGGTATGGTGTGTCGTGGATTTGTTTCAGTGATTGTGTGCGTGAAGGAGAGCGGCGAGTGGAGAGTGAGGGTGATTAAGGAAGATGGGGAGGGAAAGAAGAGGATGGGTGTTGGACGTGGGAGAGCATGGAGTTGGTATAGACAACTTGGGAGGGGTTTGTTTTTTGGTGGATTCCCTCTAAGGCCTATTGGGGGAGGCCAAGGCATCTCTGCAGCTCATGCACTGTAACGTTCAGAGCATCAGGGCGGAGGTGGCCAGTAAGGAGACCTTCAATGTGGGTGCGGTCATGGACATGGATGTACCAACGCAAAATGCCGACGCCGTAAGTGTTATAGCAAAGAAGAATACACATGTATTCCTTAGAGAGTTATCCAGTGTCAATGAAGGCGATGGCGGGATAGCTGATCACCCTTTTGGGAATCGCAGTTGGGCTTAGTTTTTGGTAAAGCTTGGCCTTGGCAGCGATGTAGGTCTTCTTAAGGAGCTTGTTGTCTCTGCGACCTCGAAGTGCTAAGGCATCGTGTATGACAGAAAGGTGGTGCTCTGGACATTGGTTTCACTTATGTGTGGAGAGGGAAACCTTTTGTCACGACCAAGAAATTTGGGTCGAGGACGTGGGAGGGGGGAGGTGTTTGAGGTCGGGGTCGTGGGGGGGGGGGGGTTATGGCCTCTCCGACAATCATATCAAGGGCTCTACTTCCTCTTCTGGCAATCTGCTTGAAGCTGCAAACTTTGGAAAGGAAAGGTGGAGAAGGGTCAGAGGTGCCTAAGGTGGGTTGGCGCAACTGCGTGAAGTATGCCGTGAGTTCCTCACAACGACATGGACCTTGGTTTTCGGAGGGGTTGTTGCACCGAGCATTAGGCCCGAGCGGTCCTCAATTGCAGATTGGAGGGATCTAGAAAGGGTTGTAGTGAAGAGGATGCATTGTGGTGCGACCGTACGGGTGGGGTCTTCTTGTGCAGGTTGTGAGGCACGGGAGCCTAGGACAAGGGTATGTCTATGTGTACCTCAAGGTCTTTGATATCGAGGAATATGAGCATGCATCCTTCATGCAAAAAGTCAGGAAGATGTATGCCGAGCCCGACGCTAGTCATGTAGATAAGTTCTTGAAGGGCCTCGATGGGAGGGTGGCAAGAGAGGGAACGAGATCCGGGTTGGTATTGATGCGTGCCTCAACGCACTGACACAGGGCGAAAAAGGGCTCAGAGGTGCTACCGAAGGAACTCAACAAGGAAGTACTACATGTTTGATGTTCCGCTAAGGGAGTGGTGGGATTTTGGGGTAGCGATTGCAAGCAATGCAGGTTGGGCGTCGCGGTTGACAAGGGTGAGATCAAGGGTAGGTAGCGGAGGAGAGGGTGGGGAAGGGGGTGGAGGTGGGGTTGGGCAAACCGGCAGTTGTGAATGCGGTGAGGGCAGTGAAGATTGCTGAGGTGTGGTGCACTGCGATGATCAGCCAGTCTTGCACAACAAAGAGCGGTTTTCTGAGTTCAACTCATCCAATGGCGCTTTCTTGCATTGTCTCCCGATGAAGCCGATACCACCGCCACGAATCTTCCCCATGACCTGGCCAAGGGAAAGAGCAAGTGCAAGTGGGTGGGCAGGTTGGGATTTTGTGAGGGGAGACATATGGGAAATTTAAGAGTCTTATCCCAAAAGGGACGTTGCGTTTTCATTTGGCAAGGCCATGAAGGCTGAGCCTAAAACCAGTTTCATTCATTGTAGTAATGTGCTTGTGAATTTGCTGAGTGGCCAAATCGTGGATCGAAACTTTTGATCACAGTGTCTTTGGGACAGTAAGTGGATGAACACAAAATGGAAAACATTCCAGAGGTGTGGGGTGGGGATGTGCCATGGCAATGCTCCAAAGATAAGTGAGAACCTTGGGGGGTTATGGATGCCAGACTAATGTTGAATGATTTTTCTCACATATGAGGTAGAGTCAGCCAAGCCAGGGCATTCAAGGAAGATGAGCAGGTTTTTTTCAAGGAAATGGTAAAAAGGACACACTTGGTCTTCATAGTCAATAATGGGAGCCATACGAGTGCCACTTTGAAGGGCGGGACAAGTAATGCAAAATTTCACATCACGAGCTACAAGAGGAGCCCAACTATCATAGATGTTCAAAAGGACCTCGGACGCCGGATAACGCCAGTAAATTACTAGCCAACGCTAAACCTCTGGACGCCGCAAGGTTGGTCAAGCTAAACATAATGTGCCGTGCTGTAGAGGTGAGTGTCTTGCAGGAGGGAAGCTGGGTAACCCTGGACAGGCACATTTTCGTTCGAGTGGAAGGAATAGCAAGCCCCATTCCAGTCTTTGTGAGAAACATTGCACAACGCAAAAAAAAAGAGAAGAGAACATGACATGATTCTGGAGAAAGCAAGAAAACGATGTTGCAAAAGGGAGAAAGAACAGGAGATCGTAAATGGGACAGAACAGAGACTACTTCAAACACAATTGGACGAAAGGAAGATAGGATATTCTTTAGGGGGTGCTTCAATAACATTGAGAGCCAACATGAACATCTTTTGAGACATCCCAATATCAAAATTAGCAAACAATCATTGATCTTTCCTGCATTGGTGTTTTGAAGTTCCCCCGGGAGTCAAGGGCCAAAAGAATCCTTTCATGCATGCCATTGTGGCCAGTTTTTGTAACGGTTCTAGTATCCTAGGAAACAATTGGTGACAAGGGGGCTGTCCTCATCCTGTGATTGAAAAAAAAAAGTATTCCATAGATGATGTAGCGTCCACGTCCAGACGTTGAACGATTAAACTTATTCCTTCTAGATGCTTAGGAATTTGCGTGACAGACGTTAAGACAAAAAGGCATGCCATGTAAGCACAGTCGTAAAGTAAAGAAGTAAATTCAGCAACAAACGATGGATTCTACATGAAGTTTTGGTCAAAGCCAATGGTGAAATCATGACGCTCCCATTGGCTTACAAATGTTTTTGGCGGATCACCTCCCGCCATGAAAAACTTTGCCCACTCAGAAAGAAATGGAAATGGAGGCCTCCAATCAAGGCCAGCAATGTGAACACGACGTGCCTCATGACATGGGGTGCAACTGGTATCATCCCAAAAATGCTTTCCATCCCCTTTGGCAACAGTTTTGTGGATAAACAACCTGGTTGCGGCAGGTTCAGCACTTTTGAAACGCATTTTGACCAATCACCAAACTTCATTTTTCCGGAATGTCATTTTGGCAACTGTATTCCAAAATCCTCTGTTGAATGGCTGTGAGATTGTCGCCAGCTTGGATCTGACGATGTGAAGACAAGTAGGAAGGAAGAAAATAGAAGGATTGCCATCGCAACCTGATTAGGCCGTCATGAAACCGTTTTGGCAACGACGTCCTTGGTTGCCATACAATTTGGACACAAACACTGACACACAAGATTGTATGACATTCGTCGTCAATCTGTGTTGTCATTACACAGACTTCCGACAGCTTTTTTCTGTCCCAAAGTCGTTCAACAAACAAAAACGCAATTTTTGGAGGTTTTTGAAAAGGGAGGGGGGAAAATGTCTTGCTCTTGGGGCACTCAAAAATGGCAACTTGCTCGTAGAGGATGCAAGAATGACCAATTTTGTTGGGGACACAAAAAAGTGACAAATTTCAGTAGGGGCATACGAAAATGATCACTTGTAGGAGGGGTATGCAAAAATGATGAAGAAAACAAAAACACCACTTTCCCAAAGGGCACACAAAACTGACACCTTTTTTATTGTTGTGCCACATCAGCATGTAGTCCATAAACTAAAACACTTGTAACAGTATTCAGTTTTTGTCATGTCTCTTACAGGAGAATGTAGACAGCTACACTTTATTTCCATTCGAACATAAACACCAAACTGTGAGTTGGGTTTCGAGGCTTGACTAAAACAGTACCCAAAAGAAAGGATTGGTGTCACTTCAACGTACGTTCACGTGTGTGAAATACACACTTCGCATGCGTAAGTGTTCGCAATCCCTAGAGTGTGCATGGGGCGTGTGCGCGATCAGCTTTAGCCATTGCTGATAGCGTCACTGAGGTGAGCGAAAAGAAGGCGAGAGTCTCTAGGCGAAGAGGAAGGGGTGAATGTCTTACAACAAGGAAAGGCAGGGTGGTGACGAGTATGGGGAGAGGGCGGACGACGAGGAAGGAGGGAGGGTAGCCATTGAGGAGGAGGGGATGACGGGCAAAGAGTGGGGGGTGGTGTGCAACGAGGAGTTCGGAAGGTGGGCAAAGAGGAGGGGGAGGGTTTGGCCTTGGCAAGGGGGAAGGGCGGGGGACAAGGAGGGGTGAGATGAAATTTGAAAAGGGGGATAGGTGACAAGGAGAGAGGAGGGTGGGCGACGAGTGGAAGTTAGCGCATAACAAGGAGGGGGGCACAGCAGATAAGGAGGAGGGGGGAGGGTGGAAGACAAGGAAGGGCAAGTGCAGGTCACAAGGAGGATGGAGGGATGGTGATGAGGAAGGGGATGGTGGCAGACAAGGAGGGGAGGAAAGATAGAGACAAGGGAGAGTGAGGGAGGTCAACGAGAAGGGGAGGAGAGGGGGCAACAAGGGAGGGACACGGTGGGCGATGAGGAGGAAGGATGACGGGCTACGACGGAAGGATTGAGGGCAAAAATGGGGAAGGGCAAAGGGAAGGAGAGGGGGTGGGGGAGAGGAGTTTTACACATGGAAAAAGTGGGGAATGGGCAAAGGGTAGATGAGGGGGAGGGAGGGAGGAGGTCATGTAGTTGGGGGAGGAGAGAAAAGCATGTAATACAAGTCATCCCAAGTTCATACACTTCTCAAACAGGGAACAACACATTGAACCATACATGAGAAGTTTCTAGGAAATCAACTCAAAGTGGTTTTTACATCATTGAAGATGGTCAAAACATTTTCAACACAAACATTTCGATGTTTCCATGCAAACTTCTAAACAAAGGGATATCAAACCTGATAATCCTTTCAAGGAACATTTCCTTTACTTCCAACCGTCCCCTGCAACTTTCTTTTGTAGTGCTTTGTCCTCCAGAAAACTTGTAGAAGGCATGTGACAATGTTTAAACTTTGTTACACTTGTCTACGCAGAATGATTAGGTAATGTTTGAGAAAAACACGTCGGTAAGCCTCAAGCATGCTTTGACATGTTCCTTGTTTTAAGTTCATGATCCACGTTCTTGGAGTTTCTACATGTTGTGATCTTTTGGATGACTTCTTTTGTGACTCTTCATTGTAGGGTAGGTACGCATTGACTTCCTAAACAGTTCGAGAAGTATATCACTTTAGTTCTTGGGCTGATTGAAGAATCTTATAACATTTAGACCTCATCTATTGCTTTGCTCCTGATATCCATCCCCTCCCCCTCCAAACCATGAAGTGTTTGTGGGGGTTGCATGAGGACGTACAAGACAAAGTGTGAACATAAACCGATCGTGTGTGCGTAAGTGAACATTACACGCGAACACTTCCACAAACAATCTGTGTTGCACTTGTGTTCAAAATTTCCAGACTTATGTTGTGAGGACTGTTTGCTTCCATGTTTGGTCACACCATGAACTAAAACACAAGCCCTCCACCCACTTCAAGCGTTGAAATGAATTTGGCAAGTGTACAATGAAATGCACGTCAAAAACCAAGGAAGAAGGAAGATTTACAGTATTTCATGAATCGGTGGAACTGTTTTGGCCAACAATGCACCTTGATTGACTGTCAACGCCCACAAAGACGTGTATGTGACAAGCGCCATCAAATTATACACATAAACCAATCAAGTGTGCACAAGTAAACATTTCCCATGGACGGTTCCATGAACATTCTGTCGCACACTTGTATTAATGTCTTTGAGATATGTCGTGAGCAATTTGCAATTCAGTATTCAATCATGCCGTGAACTTCAATATTGGCGGGAGGGAGGGTGTATCTGGAACCAAGCCCTCCACCTAATTTTTGCCTAGGAATGCATGTGGCCAGTGTACGACAAATTGCACGTTCAAAACCAAGCCAGGACCAGGAAAATGCATAGTTTTTTACTGATTGGTGGAACTTTTTTGGGTACAAGCATAGGGCACCTCATCCACTACTTGTTCAAATCTAGTAAGTGTGCGATGAAACATTGAAATCCATGCACTAAACATGCATCAAAACTGATTACATTCAAAGAACGAATCTCAATTAGAGATATGTGAACCAAAATACTCATGTAAACAATTATTCACCTGAATATTTTTTTTTTGCCATTTCTTATGCGTCATTCAAACATTTCAGGGTACTATATAGGTTGAAACCCTTACATGAATAATTTGTGTTTTGTATATGTTTACTTTTACCAAAATCAAACTCATAGAGATTTCAAGATATTAGCTCCTCATGGTGAAGTTCAAGTGTAAAAGGAAAGAAAAATGTAAGTTTTCCCTCTCACAAGCCTGTATACTTATCTAAACCTTCACCAACACTAAATGTTACATTGCACACACCTCTTCATACACTTTGCACATGCACTTTCAGTTCTATCCCTCCCCTGCAGCCTTCTACACTCATCTTACTACAAAAAAAAAAACACTACAAACCAGTGAAGATTATGAATTGCAACCAACTCGTCCAGAATTAAACTTTCACATTTACTATCTTCTTGCACTTAGAGCCCCATGCCTCCTTTTCCACATACTTCTAGCTTGTGCACAATTGTACATTCCATCCACACAAGACTCCATGTTTGTACACCTCGTGATACACTCTACACATACACTTTCACCTTACCCTACCCCTCTCCAATCCTCCACACTGTTCTTGCTTAAACCATGCAACATCATACACATCTTGTCTATATCTATATATATATATCTATATCTATATCTATATCTATATCTATATCTATATCTATATCTATATCTATATCTATATCTATATCTATATCTATATGTATATCTATATCAATATCTATATCTATATCTATATCTATATCTTTATCTATATCTATATCTATGTCTATATCTATGTCTATATCTATATCTATATCTATATCTATATCTATATCTATATCTATGTCTATATCTATGTCTATATCTATATCTATATCTATATCTATATCTATATCTATATCTATATCTATATCTATATCTATACCTATATCTATATCTATATCTATATCTATATCTATATCTATATNCCCCCCCCCCCCCCCCCCCTCAACCTTGCCTGAATTTCACTATACACTAATGTCAGTTTTCACACCCACCACACTCATGCAATCCTCAACTTCAACATTCAGTCCCCATGTGCATACCCTGCTTCATATCCACTTCGAATCAAACCCACAGAATTCCATACACAAGAAGACAAAAACGGCCATAAAACACTAGAGGTACCATGCAGCTCCTCGTTCACTGCCCACATACACTTTCATCTCCCCTCTCCATCCACCAAAAAATGTATCCATCAACTTATAGCTTGACCCACACATAATCTTGATCTAGTATGTGGTTTTAAAGAAAACTCATGTTCCACCGCTTTCCTTTATACACACTTTCTCTAGATTATGAAACTACTTTGCATAAGTCTTCCTCGAGAAATGCATGGACAATGGGTAGAGGAGGGGGAGGAAGGGGGAGAGGGTGGGCAAAGAGGAGAGGGGAAGGGTGCACGAAGGGGAATTGGCAGATAACACGGGATGGGAGAGAGAGAAGGACAAGTTTAGGGGCCCATGAGAAGGGGAAAAGGGAGGAAATTCATGAAGAAGGGGAAACGGTCCTGAAGGAGGTCGGGAAAGAGGGGGAGGGTTAACCACGTGGAGCGGTAGAGGATGGAGGCGTGGGCTAGCCATATGATAGGAAAAGAGAGGCAAGGAGGTGAGTGGGGAGGCCGGAGGGGGTTCGAGTGGGTGTAGGAAGATGAGCAAATTAAAAGGAGAGGCGAAAAGAGGCGGAGAGGGTGGGGAAGAAAGATAGCACAGTGCACATGTATGAGCATTGCACATTTGTGGGCACTTTGCACACATGGACATGCAAAAGTTAAATTCATGTGGCATGTTCATTGTGCACATGCAATTGCATGTGCTTTATCCATGTGCTTAGTCCAAATCCTTATCTATGTCGGTGTGTGTAGGTCTCGTATGTGTTATGACGGGTGCACATCAACGTAACAGAGGAAAGAGTTTTGGCCCAGGGCTGCAAAATGTATGCCAGTTTCTTTCCAGTGTCCACATGTGCATATGCATTGTACACATGCACATGCATTTGCACATGCAAAGCGCATATATGTATGCTCATGGCATTTTTATACGTCTAGTCATGTCCATATGCACAGTGCACATGCATATCTATATGCACATGCATGTGCACTTTGCACTGTGCACATGCATATACAGATTCAAGTGCATATCCACAATCTATATGGATATAAATCTGCGTATGCACAAGGCACATGCACATGCAAATGCAGCTTGTAATTTTGCACATGCACAATACACATGCACAATACACATGCACACTCATGTATCATGTGCATGTGTATACTACACATGCTTATGTATGTGGTTGTCTATCATTTCCAGGTTAATCATACGCGATGACATGAGCACATCTGCGTGAAGAGGAAGTTTATCTCTAGCCTACCAGGTCTAGGGAAATCATTCCAATTAGCTTTGGCGTATACATATGCATATGCACCGTGCATATGCACATGCATATGCATATGCCTATGCACAATGCATATGCGAAAGACAATGGCATATCCATATATATGTATGCAAATGTATATGCGGTGTGCATATGCCTATGCATATGCATATGCATATGCATATGCATACTGCATGTTTATGTATATGCATGCATGGTAGGAGAATGAACAAAAGATCACACATGCATATGCACACTGTCATACATTGTCTGGTGCATGTTATGGATATCGTTTTGTCCTCCTCACCATCCCATTTGTTCACGCTGTTGATTCTACAAGATGAAAGGTAATATGAACACAGTAAAATACGATGCACAATGAATTCATGCAAGCATGAATCATTCAGACAATGTGTTTGAGGATAGTGATGACAGTTGTGAGGACATCAAAGAAGGTGGAGAAGGAGAACTAGATAATGATGTTTTGCTTGGCGGTGGTGGAACTATGCTGGATGTGGGGCCCGACATTCAAGGACCTTTGAATCACACGGTTGGCCTATGAACGGAAGAAGTTGTGGAGGGCAAGGGCGTGAAATCATGAATCAAGACCCTGCTCCCGGGGAACATTGCACAGCATACATTCTTATATGCTGAAGGCCTAAACATTACATCTTTGTGTCCCCTTGTGGAGGTATGGCTTATCATGTCTGTTTAATGCACGGCATATTCATTGTATTAGGTAAGTAGGATCGGGTAGGCTCCACAAAGTTCTAAAGATGCATTTGTTTTATTTTTTCCATGGCAAGCTATGTACACCAGACATATGCCTTAAGATTTCATTTTATAGTTATCAGAGAATTGTTTTTATTACATTCAAGGTGAAATGTATGATTGGCGTACACATGTCTTCAAACATTTGGAATAGAATTGTCCGTAAAGTGGATACACAATTTTTGATATCTAAAAATGGAGTGTAAGAAAACGACAAGTTGGGTGAAATCGTGCAATTAAGTTATTGTGTTTTCCTCCGTGACAAGCTATGGAACATCTCCCCCCCTCCCATACTGCTAATTGTGTTCATGCATTGTAGCTGGTGTCTATATTGTAGACAAAAATGTTCTATACACTAGTGTTTTCACTACACCAGTGTTTTTCTTACAACGTCCATGAGATACATGAACCATGTAAAAATTCCTAATACACTTCAGCTTTGGGGGAAGAGTGAGCATGGGATCTGATTGTCACCTCACCCCCCCTAAAAGGTTAAATGTATTGGCAAAGTGTAGCTGGGAGGTGTATTTTGTTTTCATGTTAAAGAGTAGCTAACTATGCACTTATGAATCTTGACTTTTCAACCACAAATGTACAACAATGGAAGACTCAAGATCATGGATCACTATAAAGCCATCTAAAGATAGACGATATTTGACAATCGATGATTGACAATGGTCGATAGTTTATAGTCAACAGATAAGCGGCGTTGAAAGTTCAAAACAAAAGACGAAAGAAACAGAAACCACCAAGTGTATTAAGGAGGTGTAGCCATCACGTGTATGGTACAAAAACAAGCTCTTGACACAAGTGTATCCTAAACTTTGGTTTTTTATTACTCGTCCATGAGATACACGGGCCATGTACACTATCCCAATTCACTTTTGCTTTTTTGGAGGGGGGCATGGGATCCAATTGTCCTGCCCCCACCAAACATTTGAAATGTAGTGGAAACGTGTATAAAGGAGGTGTATTCTTTTTCACTACATGGAAAAAAAAAACAAAGCACTAAAGCATCTTTGCTCGTTGACCTCCAATCTACAACGATCAACGATCCACGATCAGAGATTGTGACAATCTATTGATAGGTTACAGGCCACAATCATGGATTGGCGATCGATGATGGATGATTGACAGTTTTTTTATACATATACAACGTCAAAAGGTGAGGAGAAAAGGTATGGAAATGCACACCACGTAGTCGGGATCCCCACTTGTCCCCCAAACCATGGAGTCTATTGGGGAGGTGTAGTTGATGCATGTATGGCACAGAAACGTTGTCTTGGACACTAGTTTATCCTGTACACTAGTGTTTTTTTACATGTCCATTAGATATACTGACCACATACATATTCCCAATACGTTTTGGGTCTTGGATGGGGAGGGAGCATGGGATCTAGATGTCCCCTCCTCATTCCCCCTCCCTCCCAAAGATGGCAGATAGTATTGGCAAAGTGTAGCATGTTGGTGTATCCAATTCAAGTGGAGAACAGTGAAGAAATACACTAATGTATTGAGAAACAATCTCCAGTCGACACATCTTCACCGATGATGATCAACAATTTACAATCAAGAACGCGAGTTTGCAGTTTTCAAGCCTTGTTGAGTGGGAGAGCCCTGGATGTCATTTGGATATGTGTTGTGTGATTCGGGGGTATAAGATCCCCCTCTGAAACAAGGCAACCTGCTTTGCCCCTCTACCACGGGGCCAAGCAGTATCCATGGAAAGAAACTACAAAATTCTTGATAACTAGGATCAAAACATTGGGCGTATCCTGTTCCTATGATTTTCATGTCTATCATTAGGCGTTTTTTATCCCTACAGCAGTATCACTTTTGAAATCTGAAGACAGAAGTACGTATTTGTTTGAAAAGAGTTCATGGGATTGTGAAAAAAGGCAACCATGGGTTAATTAAATATTTACATATCTCTCGCATTGCGCAAAAACTTTGTGTGTTCAAAGCATACAAATGCAGTGTAATGTGTATAATCAGAAATGGAGATCACTTTCTGATGTGAATCCCATGAAGGTATTGTGAAAACTCCAAAGATATACATAAAACATGAACACTATTGATGGTGTATCTTTTTGAGTTGATCAACCATGAATGTCTATGTACGAATGCTTCTAGGATGTAGTGTGATGAATCCTGCATGTACGATGCCAAGGGTGGAAATGCAACATGGAAGTCCATCAAGAGTGAGCAGAGAAAAGACATGGAAGTCTATAAAGACGTAGAAAATAATGTGGTGTAACCTCAAAAGACATACTGAAAAAAAGGAAGCACAAATTTTATTGTTCGGAGTTGCAAGCAAGCACTTCTAGTTGTACAAGATTTGCTACATGTGTTGTTATAGAATGTACTTTTGCAATTTTCACTCTTTGTAACAGGAAGATTGGTTGGGCGTAAGGGATCTAGTTACCGAGTGGAGAGGGGTTGAGGATACTTGTTCGGGATGAAATCTCAAGAATGTATGCTTTTGAATGTTGTCCATATTTTGTGTTTCTTTTTTGTTGTCTTTTTTGGGTGCGTGGCAGGTTGTATTTGTCATCTTTCAAAAAACGATTCTGCAACACAAGAGAAACGAGAAAATGTCCCTTCAAATTTTGAGTTCTCATGTAAAGCAAGACGTGGTCGACTTGAACATGGATTTCGTGAAACCTTTTTCTTTCTTGATACGGTCATGTCACACCAAACATTGTCAAAATCTTGAACACGAAACTACAAGGGGTACACAGTCTACCTCTTTTCACTTCTTTGTCGGGGTGTGGGAGTGTTGGCAAGGGCTAATGGTTGTCTGTTCTAAAAACTGAGGCATGTAATGGGGAGCTTTCTCCAAAGTCACAAGAGATGTACAACACGGAATTAGAGTCAGTATGTGGGTGGGTGCAGATAGGCAAAGTGGTACCATGTTTTTGTGCGTTTGTGACAATAAAAGAAGAAGGGTCGAGGCTGCAGATACTGGAGTTTCATGAACCGTCATGAGATGCGACATTTATAAAGAGCATCTCTTCCCTAGTGTCCATGTCGTAGCGTACCTATTGCATATCAATAGGAAGAAAGTTTGGATTTTGTGCCATCTAGCATATCTTTGACTGTCTTGGAAGTAAATGTATAACGCCACACTCCCTCTTCTATTGTATGAAGAAGTAGAGCCACTACATAGGTTTCCACTAACAATGCCCAACGAAAAAGAGGTTGCTAGGCCTCTTATTGCTTGGAGGGAAGCAAACAAGTCCAACTACAACAGAAGGAGGAGATGTTTTACATGCCACGTGCAAGGCCATGTGGAACGTGACTGTCCAATGCGTCTCCCTCATGGAATTTGACCTGCAAGTGGTGCAACGGGGCAATAACCTACTTCTTGACGAATTCAAGGTCACATAGGAATAACCCCCCGTGAAGCCTCCACCTAATCTACTACAAAACACCCAAAACTACAAATTGGACCCTCATTACGACCGCAACGCCTTCCAAACTGGACCACCTTCATTAGCAACCCCTTCAACAACATTGTGATTGCGTATTGTGACACCGAATGCACTCCTTGTAAAGCGCAAACAACTACAATAAATGTAAAGATACCATGCAAAGTTGTGTGAATTGTCACTATCCTACCTTACATGCTGAAGACCCACCCATTGTTTACTTGCCTGGTTCATGCACACTGATCCCTTTCAAAATGGCGTGTAACAAGGTTTTGTTTTGTACATGAATTTTTTGTGACATTTGTTTCACCTCATGTCTATGGTACATCTTGTACATGTAGAGTTGAAATACTGATTTCTATCTTTTTCATACTCTAACGTAAAGTTTACCTTCATGTCTTGCTCATTTCCAACACCCTTCTGTGTCTTGCTTTTGAAGATCAACATGTTAAGTCTAAGACACAAGAAGAAAAGCGATATAAGGACAGTGAAAGAAAGAGCAAAAAGCAAGAAGGAAGCAAAGGGGATTGTCGTCATGTACCCTCTCAACAACTACCAGATCAAGAACACTACGTTACGGAGCAAAATGTAGCAAAGCAGCCTTGAACAAACTCGTATACCACAAGAGATCGTGCAAAAGTTTTGAAATAGAAATCAGATGACCCTGCATTGAGAGGGTGTTGCTCAACCTCTGTCACAACCATCTAAGAAACACGGAGGACTTGGTATTGGATAGAGAATAGAGGTCCAATCGCCTTACTGCAAGAGCTGTTTTTGAAGATTTGGGATAGAAGTGGAGCAAGAACGACAACATGGGAAAGACATGAAAAGGCAAGTGTGAAACCTATGATGGGTGTCACAGGTAATGGGAGTGAAAGTGTTTTTGAGGAGCGTGCAGTGTGTGACTATCAATGGGAAGCTTGCCAACTACGCATACTTGTAATCCATTGGCAATGCATGGAATTACTATAGATTTCCTTTTATGCATGCATAGAAATGTCTTCTTAGGCGATCTTCATGTAACAAATTACAGGAACTTGTGTGAAACATGCTAAGATAACACGAATTCTACTTTTCACATGTACATTCTTCTCAATATGCCTTGTTGTAATACAAGTACATGTTAGTTGGCTGATGTTTGTCATTATGTTGGGTAAGTGGATGCAAGTTCCAGCTTCCCTCTAGTGTTCATGTTACATTTGTAGGCATGTCGTACAAAAGCACAACACGTTCAACATGGCATTACTACTAGCATTTTGCACTCTACGTTTTGTGAAGCCCAATGAAAATGCAATGAATTGCCAAGAACACAATGTGACACGCATGCACACTTCTGAAAAATAGAAGTGTCTTGTTCTTACAAAACATATCTCTAAACCATGTCCTATACAAGTGAACACCCACTGTCTTTTATCTGGCCTTTGTTTCATCAGAGTTTTTGGTTCATTTCATGTTTTCAAGAGATAAATAGGATTAAAAAAAATCAAATGTGCTCCCTCTTTTGTCCCATGTACAAGGCTCTGGAAAATACCTTCATTTTCTCTCTCCATTTACTAGGAACTACCTTCATCTATTACAGGTGTTTGCATGTTTTCCAAATGTTTTATGTATAATATGCACTTCTTTCCATGCCATTCCATGAGCCCTGAACAACCCTAAGAATAGAGAGAATCATCATGAAAACAAAACTAAGTTTTCAATGCCGTTAAAAGACGTGGAACGTTTAGCTTCCCATCATAAATGATGCTAGTTTTGTGTTTTTGGAAAAGAGTGCTAAGTAGAAGAGGTCACCGACAGATTCAAGTGAGCGAGCTTGAATTGAAAGAACAATCTGAATTTTTATTTTTTTCAGTTTAGAAACACTGTATTGGATCATGGGAAAGCTTGTAGAAGGAAGAAACTTCAATTTCTATAGAGAGAGAAATCATATAGACATACGTATATGGCATAAAAGTTGAAACGGTTGAAAGAATCCTCACGTGGTGGAGCAATGGGAAAGTTGTCATTTCTGTGTGGCCTTCCACAAAGTTGTATGTCTGCTTTTCATGACTCTTGCATGCCATTCCAATTATTGGGCTTTTATGCCCTTTGTGAAAGTTGTCAGTTTTTCATACACCCATAGAAAGTGGTCGTTTCTTGCGTGAATGTTTTGAAAACCCACAAAAATGGTTCAACGGCATGCGGTGCAGTTAAGGTTGCTTGGAGGGAGGTTAAGCAAGAGGGGAAAAATGCTTCGCTTGCCAAAGTAGTTTGACGTCAGCCAGTGGAACGAGGAGGATGCAATTCTAGCGTGGTTTTGAGAAGGGAATTCAAAAATAGCAATTGTTTGTTAGGGCACGCAAAAATTCCAAAGTTCTAGAGGGACACGAAAAAATGTCAAATTTTTGGAGGTGCACAATAATATTTTTTCTATAGGGGTGCGCACCAATGTCAACTTTTTTGAAGGGGCATGCAAAATTTTCAAAACGAAAAATTTTCACTTTCTGAAAGGGCACTCAAGTCTGTTCAGTGTTGGTCAAGGGCGGCACGTCAGAATGTCCTAATGATCTGTCTTTCGTTTCCGACAGAATCTCTTGCCAGGAAGTACAGATATACAGATCGTTCGCAAGCTTCTTGTTGGAGGGCAAAAGATTCCCGACGATGAAAAAATCGAGCCAAACAGAACCTACACCAGATTGTAGTGGTGAGGTGCTGCACGCGGTGCGTACGTACGTTCTGGGCAAAGTTGGAGCTTGCCCGCGACAAAAAAGGGTCTTGCGATGAGGAGGCCGAGGAGTAGGAGCGGAGATGAATGGCAGACTAGTAGAAGAATGCGGACGCCAATCCATTTTTTCTGTCGTCCGCCCCCTTTTCCCTTTTCTCGTTGGCGTCGTACTCTCGCCCATCCCCGGTCCTGAAATTGTCATTGTCCGCGTCCTCGTCCTCCACATGAACGAGGGTGCATTGACGATCTGTATTCCAGCAAAGTGAATATCTACAACGCTTTTCTTACCTACGGAAGCCATCCGCCACGTAATCCTTATTTTTTAATATGTCTGCCACTGTTTCCGAAGGTACAATATCAGAAGCCACTCGTGCAAGATGCAGATCTCCATATGCCCCTTGAAGCGCTCTTCAACACATCCGGTCTGTCTAGCCGCTTAGGATGTCGCTTTCTCTCTTTGTATATGTAGGCTTTTTTCCCGCACTGTTCTTCATATTCATTGCATATAAGTGTAAACGAACAGGCCATTGTATAAACGAGTACCACCACACCCAGAGTCAAAGCCTCTTCGCCTTATGTACGTGGAAGTTTTCGAGGTTCGACCGTTCAATAAAATAAAACCCGCCAAAACAAAGGGCGAATATTGGCTAACACATTCAACCCTATTCCAAAAAATAAAAAAACAATCACTTTGATGAACGAATAAATACAACAATGATATGTCATGAAAAGGCCTTAGTTTGCGAGGTATATACATGAATCTTGGATGCCACTCTTGGCATATCATTAGAATGAAAAAACATTTGTGGCTCATTGGGATCAAAAATTGGAAAGGATAGTGTCATCTTATAAAAAAGCCTTAAAGAATGGTATAAAGTTACTAATTTTCAAAGTTATGGTGCGAGCGATTAAGACTATCGGAACGCATGATATGGAATAAATTTCTCGTCTTTTTTTCTCGTCGTAACCGGACGACGAGAGGGTGATAGGGCGACCGCGCGTGAGGGCTTGAGTATACCTTTCCCTCGTCAAGACCAAGGGAGGAATGCGGGTGGAGAGTGGTTGGCACCCTTCCGTCCTCATCCTCGTCGCTCGCCCACAAAAGCAATTATTCTACAAGCCCCCTCGCCCTGCCACCTCGTCAATATCAGACTCTCCCCCGCACCCATCGAGGGATTTCTGCTGTGGGAGGGTATTCAGGCAGATTTGCATTTTGAATTTTTTTTGTGCCCCTCCAAGAAGTTGACATTTTTAGTTGCCCCTCGTAAAAATGTCGTAGCATTCTGCCCCTCAAGGAAGTTGGGAATGTTTTGTGCCGCTCTGAAAACTTGAATTCTGGGGTGCCCTCACAGAAATTCGCCATTCTCGCGTCCCCTCCTAAAAACCACGCTAAAACGGCATTTTCCGCCCATTTTAACTGGCCAGGGAACAACTGGTGACGATTTTGAAACTTGGGGATCATTAAACGAAAAACACAGGCGAAGCTTCTTTCAACGTGCAGCGACCGGACCAGACGAGCCGAGCTTTTCTCCATGACGTACTCTATTTCTTCGTGGAAATGTCCAAGCCAGCCTCCTCAAGGGTCATCTGAGCAGTGTCCATTTCATTCGAGCGGAATGGCACAACGAGAAAAGCACTCGCGTTGAGGAGGCGTGCATGCCGCACTGCGTGCGGCATGCATGCATGTGCCAAGTGAGAAGAGCGGGAATCGTCCGAACTAAAATCTGAACTCGTTTTGCTGAGAAACATATCGTGACTGTTGGTGCTGCAGTAAGCTTCTAAACAAGATGTACGCTGGTAGGTGTGTCACTCTTACAGAGGATACATGAGGAAGAACATGCTTTTGGGAGTGCCAGATTGGATGAGGCTAGACAAGCTGGTAAATTGAGTGCATTTTTCCGTTCGTATAAGAATTTGTGAGAAACAAAAGGAACGGGACCTACGAATGCAAGAAATCGGTGACATGTACTCTAATTCAGGGTGCCATTGTGTGCAACAGCACAACAAATCTATTTGGACAGTGCTCAAAACAAGCCTGCCCTTTTCGTTCCCTCACATAAGCTGCCTAGATCCGTTCCTTAACCTACTTCAGAATATCCCTCACGTATCTCAAAAGCTTCACCATAGTCATGCCTCCTGCAATTTGTTCTCACAAGAGGTCAACAGATGCAGTGACGTGTGTAAGATTCCAGTTCCAATCGAGGGGGTGAACCTGAATTTGAGAAAACTCATACTAGATTCATCAATCTTTGATGATTCTCTTCATTAGAGGGAATCCGATTGAATCGATGCTCAATTGTTGCATTTTGAGTTTTTTCTTCGTGCCAAAGTTAGTTTTTGAAACTCCTCATCTGCAAACATAGTGCAAATCAATGGAAGAGATATCTTAGATATTATGAATGTTTAAGATGAACATTATCACAAGAATTCAGACTTATTCTATGGTTTTCTAGCACTTATGAAAATAAACTTACATTGAGGGACATGCCAAGTGAGAAAACCCACATTACAATATCACTAAAACTAATATTGGCACATTTTTCTTATAGCAAAAACAGGAAATATGAATTTGGGGCACTCATTAAAAGTTGCAAGCTTCAAATAAGCCCTTCACTGCACTCCGTCTAGCCACACCAAGATAGTCACAAAAACAAAGCATTGGTTTACACCATAGGGAAAAACGAACAAACTTGATTGCATAAACGGCCTTGAAATTGTTTTCCTTTCCTTTCTAATCTTTTAAATCTATTTCAGCTAAATAGTTTGGCACTTCAACAAACAACCATCACATCATACTCCTTCTACCAATCTGCCTAGGGAAGATGTCTCATTTTCTAACACAAATGCTATTACATTCATTTGAATAAATAGAAAAACAACAACATTATCCACTCATTTTAAATCCAACAAGTACATCAAATTCCTTGTACATGACTGCACGAGATGAAAATGTAGTCTTTAACGGCAATTCATTTAGGAACAATGCACAATTGAAATGAAAAAACATTTGATTGATACTAGTGGACATCTGAATTTGGCTTAAATGATGTTCTGAGATTTCAAATGTTTGGGTTGATAAGGAATCATCTGATGAAAAAACACTGGGATTTTTTTCATCAAAGCAATCATATTTATATAACTTCAAAATGATCGTACATTTATTTTATAATGGACATTATAGAAACTAAAAACAAATATGAATGATTACATAAAAATGAATGAGAACATGTTATTTCTATGTGAGTGGTAATCATTGTGGTAAGTGAAAAATTTAGCATGCCATGTTGAGTTTATGAATTGAAGCTTTGTATGTGAAGTTAAGGTTTTATCTCAAGAAACTCGGGTGCACCTCGGTCGGGAATGTTTCACTATACATGCCATGTGCAACTCTTCCATCTTCATCAAAGGGGATGAAGGACCCTAAATTGTTTTTTGTTCCATGAAACGCAAAACTGTGCATGCCTTGTCAATAATCACAATGGTAAAAATCACAACACCTTGGTATGGAAGGTTGGGTTATGGCGGGGCTACATTTGAGTGAATTTGTAGGATCATCCTATGTGAGCGGTAACGTTAGCGTGAATTAGAAACATGTAACGCTTTAGGAAATGACCACTCTACATAAGGGAATGCGCGCCCATACGCTCAATCCTAACATCCATGCATCAATGAATAAGAGCATGTACGTCCAAAAACAGTACTCCATATGTAAGCAAACACATGCACAATTAAACAGTTACAACCACATACAAGTGGAAACTCCCTTAGGAAGAAAGGTTTTTGCTCTTGAGCAGGAAACTTCCTTGAGAAGGAAGGTAAAACATTGTACCAAGAAGGATCCTCACGGCACATAATAGCGTGTAAACCTACAAAGATATTCTAACAACTTTAGTTAAGCATATGAAGTTACTCTTTACAATAACTATACTAGGATTTCGTTTTCTCAATAACACATGAAACCAAAAAGAGGCAGTTGCTCTCTCATTTTAGATTTCTATTAGCCTGGTTTGGTGGACCCTCCTCTTTACTTAAAGGCCTGTACCCTAAAAAGGGGGGCTGACTACTGTAAAGTCTGGAGTTTCCCCTTTAAACATTTCTCATCTTATTCTAAACAGCAATATCTACGTGTTGAGCCTATGTTAACTTTCAAGAACCACATCTAGTTTGCACTATTACTCTAGTTTAGAAAAACTCAAATGAGGTTTTCCTGATTCAACTAAAAAATCTCAAAAATACTTTCCCAACGTGTCTAGAAGGGTAAGAAATCATGTTATGACTTAGTTGTACTAAGAATGGCTCTCAGTGTGGAGAGGAAGCTCCTCTCACAATCCTCACACCATTTCATGTAAAAATGTGGTGATTATGCTCAGAAGATACCTACGACACCCTTGATGGCTTAGCGAGGTATTGTGCTGTTAAACAAGGTAGTTTATGTTAAATGATTCATTTGTGCTTTGCTCCACCGTTCTTCCCTTGAACCAGAAGACTCTTGATATTGTTTATCACCAAGTTCATTCTTAGTTCTAGTCTTTACACTTTGGTATACAAGGTTTTTTGCTGCACACACTAGTCTAGAGTAGAAACAAAACCACTTTCTACTCTACAACACAAGCTTACATTGTCACTTAACCCTCAAAAACCCAATGAATCTGACACTAATTTCTCTTTTTTCATCCATTTTGCTCTTTTAATGTTTCATTTACATCAAGTAATGATCAAATCTGAATCAATATATCTAAGTTATCCATTTTGTTAAAACAACTTTTATGCACGAGGCATAGACCCCCTGTAGAAAAAGGGTTCACGTTTAACATAACATAAACCATCCATAGCTTTTTAAGGTGAGATTGACCTGAGACTGTTGAAAAATGAAGAAATTTCGAGAACAAAAAAACCAATTCTACTCAAGATATCTGGACATAAAGTTAAAAGACATGAAATCAGAAGATTGATAAGAAATACCTACCTGGTATCATCACAGCTTATCCTTTTGCAACAACTTGAATATGAGGGTCATAGCTTTTTTGTATAAATGTTGAAAACTTCAACGAATGTTTTCTATAATTGTTGTCAATACCCTAAAAATGTTTTCTTGTAACCTCCTCCTACCGGTGCCGTCCATGGAGTTGCACCGTTGCATGAAATTCTGACGGCAAGCATGTAGAAAAGCTAGACTTTTAGCCTATGAAAAATGCAGCTTAATCACCTTTACATTTGACAAATGGCTATGACAACATTGCACGCCATACCATAAAAAACTCCACTGCATGCCTTGTCAGAAATTGGATGCAGGAGGCGTTGGCGTTTCCATGGCAAATGGTGATGCAATGGATGAGTTGATGGGGCCAATAACCGTTTTTTCCTTACTTTTGTGAATGATCGCGCCCCTCCTCCTCAAGCATCGGTGTGTCACACGTTCACTTTGTGCTGACCACTTCTTTTTGGAACCGCTTATTCACTAAACATATGTGATTTGAGTGTAGGAGGTGCTTCGCATTGACTGATGGCGTTCTCACAAACTAGTGAGCCTCATTCAAAGGTCAAGCTTACTACAACATGCAACATATCCGTGGAAGAATCAGTTGAAATATTCTTGTTAGAGGTGAGGATTATTGCGCCCATTTTTTCAGGTCAAGCTGGTGCAGTCGGTTTCGAAATGAGAGAAGCCTACAAGGAGTTAGGGAAGTTCTCTCAAGTATTCCCGGGTTCAACGACGGGGTTTTTTCTCCACTTGTTCAGGCTCGATTTAATTCTGGCATGTGGGTCCATGGGGTGACTAGACCTTAGAGTTGTAAAGTACTATGTACTGCATGCACAGTAGGGCTGTTCATGACTACTGACTTAGACTAGTTAGCAGCTGTGCAGTGCGACTACGAACTATTTGGTTCTAGGCTAGGTCAGTCAGGGTGGGGCTACACCTGACTAGGTAGTTTGGACCGACCTCGCATTGAGGAGGGATTAGCAGAGTTGCGTGTGACATGCATGAATATACTAAGTGAGAAAAAAGAGGAATTGCAAAAACTAAAATCAGAAGTCTTTTTGCTCACAAACATAACGTGACTCAGTTGGTGCAACAGGTAGCTACCAAACAGGGTATGCGCTCGTCGCTATATCATTTCTAGAGAGGATATCTGGGAGAGAACATGCTTTTGCGCATGCCAGATTGGACGAGGCTCGATAGATGATATCTTTGGAGCACTATCCTGGTCGCAATGAATTTGTAAGGAAGAAAACAAACAGCACATATGAATGTAAGTATTTGGTGACAGCTACAATGATTCAGGGTGTCTTTGTGTGAAATGGCTCAAAAAATCGTTGCAAACAGTGCTCAAAATGGGTCTGCCTTCTTCATCCCCTCATTGAAGCTACCTCTATCCGTTCCTTAACCTATTTCAGAATATCCCTCACGTATAGCAAGGACTTCACCATAGTCAAACCTCCTACAGTTTGTTCTCACAAGAGGTCAACAGATCCGGCGACATGTGTAAATGTTCGGTTCCATTGAAGGGGATGAAATTGAATCTTAGTTTCTGAATTTGAAAATTTTTGTACTAGATTGGTCATTGTTTGATGATTCTCTACATAGGAGATGAAATGCTTGAATCAATACTCAATAGTTGTGTTTTGAGTTTTTTCTTAGTGCCAAAGTTTTATTTGGAGTTCTTCCATCGCAAAGATAATGCAAAGCCATGAAAAAAAAAATTAGAGTATCATGAATGATTTACATGAATGTAATCACGAGAATTCAGCTGACTTTTATGGGTTTTTTGCACTTACAACAATGTTGAAAAAACTCAAAGACACGCCAAGTGAGAAAACCCACATGACAACATCACTAAAGACATAGTTGACACATTGTTCTCATGGAAAAAAAATTAACATGCACTTGGTGCACTCGTTAAAACTTGCAAGCTTCAACAAAGCCCTTTATTGCACTGCATCTAGCCACACCAAGATAGACATCAAACAAAAAGCATTTGTTTACACCCTTTGCAAAAACTTTCTAGCTCGATTACATAAACGGCCTAGAATGGGGCTTCTTTCCACTTTTAATCCTTCAAACCTTTAAAAGATAAGTTTTCTACTTTGGCACCTCAACAAAGAATCATCACATGACATTCCTTCTAACAGCCTGCTTAGGGAAGGTGTCTCATTTTCTAGTACATGAAGTTTTACCACATAGATCTGAACAAGCGATGAAAAATCACCATTTACCACTCATTTTCAATCCTGCAAATACTTCAAATTCCTTGTACATGATCTCAAGTGATTGAAATGTTATTTATTAAAGGCCATTGATTCAAGAACAATGAGGAATACAAATGAATGCATGAAATCCTTACTTATCAATTCATGTGAATACATGTTGTTTTATGAAAGTGATCACCATTGTGGTAAGTGAAAGCTTTAACATGCAATAGTGAGTTTGTGAATTGAAGCTTTGTATGTGAACTTTTGAGGTTTCATCTATAGCAACCTGGGTGCACCTTGGTTGCGAGTATTACAGTATACATGACATGTACAACTCTTGCATCTCGATCAAAGGGGAGAACGGAGCCTAAATGTATTTGTGTTTCATGCAAAGCAGAATTGTGCATGCCTCCTCAACAATCACGTAGCGGTAACAAGCAAAACAGGTAATGATGGTAGGTTGGGTCATGGTGGGGCTAAACTTGAGTGAAAATCTCGGATCACCCTATGTGAGCGGTAACATTACCATGAATGAGCAAAAACATGTAACGCTTGGAAAAAAGACCACTCTACATAATGGAATGCACGCCTATACAATTCATAAATGCATGAATCAATAAGAGAATGTAAATACTTGATACAAAGATGCCGTATGTAAGCAGTTACATTCACAATTCAACATTTACAACCACATACAAGTGCAAAATCCCATAGGACAAAAGGTGTTTGCTATTATGCAGGAAGGTTCCTTGAGAACGAAGCTACAACATTGTAACATAATGGATCCTAATGGATCATCGTTGCATCTTAACCTGCCAACATCACACTATTAATGCCAAATAGACAAAGTTATTCAAACAACTCTAGATAAGCATTATAAGACACTAGTTACAAGAACTCTACTAGGATTGCCTTTTCTAGATAACCCTTGACTCCAAAACGTGGTAGTTGCACTCTCAGTTGCAAACCCATAGAAACCTTGTAGATTCACAGTAGCCTGGTTTCGTAGATGCCCCTCTCTACCTGAGGGCTCAAGCTTACCTAGAAGAGGTGGCCTGACTAATTGTAAGTCTATATGTTCCCTTTTGAACATTTCTCATCTTTTAGGGAAGAGCTATGTCTAAGTGTTGAGCCAACAATAAGTTTCAAGTGTCACCTCTACGTTAGGGTATTGATCCAACCATAACAAACTCTCATGAAGTTTTCCACGATCATTTAAACAATCCTAGTACTTCTTTGTCAACTTTTATGGCCTAGTAATACTTAGAATAGCTCTGAGTGTAGAGGGGAAGCTCATGTGACAACCCTCACGCCATTTCATGTAAAAACATGGTGATTATGCTAAAGATGTCCAACGACAGCCATGATGGCCTAGCGAGGTATTGTGCTATCATGCAAGGCAGGTTATATCTAGGAATTATGTTGTGCTATGCTTCACCGTTTCCCTTGGACCACAAGTTTCTGAACAATATTTTCAACAAGTTCAATCTTAGTTTTAGCCTTATACAAGGTTCGTTTGTTGCACACCATAGTCCACAGCATAAAGCCACTTGTTACTATGAAGCCCAAGCTTACTTTGTCACTTCACCCTTGAAAGCCCAATGTATCTGGCGTTGAATTTTCTTTTTTCATACGATTTGCTCTTTTTTCGTTTTCATGTACATCACACAATGTTCACATTTTCATCAATGTATCTGGGATATAAAATAAAATAGAAAATTACCTCAATCGTGAGGCAAGGTAAGCCTTTTGTAAAAATGGTTTGTAGTGAACATTACGTGAACCATTTACAAAAGTTGAAGGTTTAGTTGACTACAGATTGTTACAAAATCTAGATATCTCATAAAAAACAATTGAATTCTACCCTAGATGTTCAAACACAAAGTTTGAAGACATTTCATCAGAAATGTAAATTGATGAGAAATACCTCCCTAGTAATGTCACAACTCAGCCTTTGGCGACAATTTGAACAAGAGGGTCAAAGGTTTCGTGTAGAAATGTCAAAATCTCCATCAAATGATTGTTAGAATCGTTTTATGTACCTTAAAAATTGTTTCTTGTAACCTCTTCTTCACGATGTCCTCCGTGGAGGTGTACCGTTGCATGCAAGTCTAATGGTAGGCATGTAGAAAAGCTAGGTTTTCAACAAATGCAAATGCAACTTCATTACCATTATAGTTGAAACCCAGTTATGAGAATACCGCACACCTTACCATGCAATGATCCATCAAAAGCCTAGTAATGAATGGATGCAGGAGGCGCCGACATTTCCATGGTGCATGGTAACCTCATGGATGAGTTGATGGGGCTCATAATCGTTTTTCCCTTACTTCTGTGCATGGTGACCTCATGGATGAGTTGATGGGGCTCATACTCGTTTTTTTCTTGATTATGTGCTTGTATGTTTCCCCCCTTCTTGTGAAAAATCCGTGCATCACATGTTCAATATGTGGTGACCACTATCTTGTGGAATTTCTTGTTTTCCAAACAAATCTGATTTGATTTTATGAGATGCTTTGCATTTACTGATGGCATTTTCACAACCTAGTGGCAGCCTCCATAGGTCAAGCTTACTAGAACACAAAACATATCCGTTCAAGAATCAGTTGCAATACTTCTAGCTCATATGATTGTCAGAAAATGTCGACGTTGGCGAGTGAAGTAATTTCATCATTTGATAGATACTATCAGAGGACAATGCTGACGTGTCATGTAGAGGGTGTTCGAGTTGGGTCCAACCATAATTACCCTCCTTCATGATGAGCATGTTCTATCAAAGATATCAGAATTGACTTAATTCCTGCCATGGTTGAAGGATTGCCTTGGTGTAGTTGATGGCACCCTCATTTGGGGATGGGTTCCCATGAATCAGCAAGGTCCACATTGGAATTGCAAGGGCATAGAGATGCACAATGTGTTCATTGCCATTAAGAGATGATGGCATGGGTCCTTGATAGGTGGGAGGGGAGTGCTCACATTGCAATGGTGTAGCATGATTCTTGCTTCCAAGTCCATGTTATTCCCCCATGGAAGAACTACCTTGCTCATGGAAGGTATTCTTTGTCCAGTAATTTTCTCACTTTGTATCGTGTATTACAATGTCATCTTCTTGAAGATCTCTTTGACAGCAAGGCATAAGAGCTCCATAACTCAACAAAGTTTTTCAGCATGCACTAATCCTTGTTGAGGATGATGGTGGAAAGTGTCATAAATCAGTTGAAGCAGATGTTTGGGATACCGGCAGTAACGGTTGGGTTCTTTCTTGAGGCACAACGTGAAATTGTCCAATGTTGTGTTTGCAGGGTTCTTTGTTAACTTTGGCTAAATACACATCAAACGCAACAAGAACTTTAGACTTATCCTTGATGCGGCAAGAGCCATGCAGCCAAATGATAGTGGCATGGATGATGTTCACACGCCTGAACAAGCCAGAGAAATGAGGGATGCAATTGGTTGTGCAATGTACATTGAATATGCTAATGATTGTAATGTGCATCATTGAAAGTGTTATTTGGAATCCAAATCCCTTATGATGAGAGTTTAAGAGTCTTCTTTATAGCACCAACACTTCATACTACTATCATCTTCTCATTGAACTCTGATGTCAATATTCTAGCCCTCATCTAGCACATTGTTGCATCTAATATCATTAGGTTTAATGTGCCATAACAATATACATGATGCTTCACATGTGCATGGTGCATAGCCAATAAAAGATAAAATCTACAAGGCATTTTCAATAACAGTATAAATTGAACTTTGTATGCATCATGTCCCATGACTCAAGTGTATTTCCTAACCATTCAGAACACGATAATATGCACACAAAGTTTTCTTTTAGTAATTAGATTAGGAGAGTACCACGAGCAGACCTACGACATGTATCATACCTTTTATTTTAAGCATGCCAAACAAAGATACTTAGCTGTACAATACAACATGAAGTATACATCATTTGGCAATGGACGATGTATTCAAGAAGGCAGACTGGAAACCCCAACAAGAAGGCCAAGAAGTATCCTTCATGATGATTTTGCAGGTCCATCTACAAAACATCTCTTAAGAAGGATCCTATTTAAGGAGTTCATGCTCATACCTTTTACAGAAATACTTGTTTGCATGATCATATCATGAAAAGCAGAACTAGGAAGCATGTGTTAGAGACATAACATGTCACTAGCATCAGACACTTGTGTTACATTACTCGCAGAAAAACGTCTGCACATCCTTGATAGCCTGAACGAAGAAAGCTGCCATTTGAGTTGTAATAACCTTGCACGACATTATCTAGGCATGTTTTATATGTAAAACCTGAAGATCCTGTCATCATCATGCTTTAGCCATTCCGTATCTCTTTGCCATGGATGTGCTCAAATAACTTCAAATCATGCATTGTTTCCTGAGCAAAACTCGCACTCCCACTCAAACCTCATCTTCCCCTTCCCATGTGCATGCTTATTCCTTGTTTGAGGACTCGACGAACCCAGGGTATTCCCTCAGCCATCGGACAGGATTTACCCTCAATTGGCCTTCCACTTGCTCCACAAGCTCCATTTTTGGTCTTAAGATCACCTCCAGTAGCATCATCACCAGCGGAAGCATGGCCAATCATACCACTAATGGCAACTTCAGCGATGTCAATCCCACCATCAATGGCACCACCAGCGAAAGCACCACAACCGATGGCATGATCACTTGTAGCACCATCTTGGCATCACCACCACCAACAGCACCACCATCAATAATGCCATCATTGTTAACACCACCATTGATGTACATGTGAATGACGTTCATTCCCTCCAAGTTTAACCCAGGAAAGTCTTTTTATCTTGTTTCCCTTTGGTTTCATAACATCACCATCACGTTTTTTCTCTTTTGGTTTTGAGCCCAGTCTTCTTTCACCATCCAACATCATCTTTATCTCAATTTTACCTGAGGTTAAGTCAGTTGATGTCTTTTCATACACACGTGAAACTCTACATTACCTTTCTTGTGTTCTCATTGTATTTTCTTTGGGATTTACTAGTGTGGGGAAATGAAAGGGTGGAGAAAAATGTGTATGGGGAAATTGTATGGGATAGTGTACCACTGTCTAGATATTAAATGCATCATTTTCGTACAAATGTGTATTGTGTAGTTGGATATCTTCCTTGGTGTGAATGATACGTGATAGAGAGGGGGGGGGTGGAAGTGGGAAAAGGGTATGGAGCAAGTGTATGGGGAAATGTACTTATGTCTGGGTCGTTACTTTATCATATTCATACAAATGTGTGTTTTGTAGTTGGATGTCTTCCTTGGTGTGAGTGATCAGTGATAGGGAGTGGAGATAGGGGAAGGGAAAACTGTATGAGGCAATTGTTTGAGATATAGTGTATCACAATCCGGGTGGTAAGTGTATCATATTCATACACAAGATTACTTTTTCTTTGGTGTCTTCCTTGGTTTGAGTTGCAATGATAAGAATGGAAGGAGAGGAAGAAGGGAAAACTGGATGGGTTAAGTGTATGGGGAAGTGTATCAATTTCTTGGTGGTAAGTGTATCATTTTCATAAACATATATGGAGTGTAGTTGGATGTCTTCCTTGGTGTGAGTGATCACCGATAGGGCCAATAACTGTATCATCTTCACACACATGTACATTGTTTACTTGGATGTTTTCCTTCTTGTGTTTGTGACCATTGATGGGGAGGAGAGGGGAGGGGAGGAGGTAAAAACGTATGGGAAAATAGTATGGGGTAGTTTATCATTTTGTGAGTGGTCAGTGTATCATGTTCATACATATGTGTATTCTGTGTTTGGATCTCTTCCTGATGTGAGTGATCACTAGAGAGCAGAGGTGGTGGGGAGAGGGGAAACATAATTGGACAAGTGTATGGGTTAGTGGATCACTGTGAGGGAAGACGTGTATCNTTTTCCTTCTTGTGTTTGTGACCATTGATGGGGAGGAGAGGGGAGGGGAGGAGGTAAAAACGTATGGGAAAATAGTATGGGGTAGTTTATCATTTTGTGAGTGGTCAGTGTATCATGTTCATACATATGTGTATTCTGTGTTTGGATCTCTTCCTGATGTGAGTGATCACTAGAGAGCAGAGGTGGTGGGGAGAGGGGAAACATAATTGGACAAGTGTATGGGTTAGTGGATCACTGTGAGGGAAGACGTGTATCTCATTCATATACTTGTGTATGGTGTAGTTACAAGTATTCCTTGGGGTGCGTGCTCACTGATTTGGAGGGAGGACAGGAGGAAAGGAAACGTGTATGAGGTGAGTGTATGGGGTAGTGTATCCCTGGCCATGTAGAGGTGTATCAGATGAATACACTAGACTATTGTTCTCTCCTATGTTTTCATTGGTGGGGGTTTTTACAAAAATGAAGGGTAGGGAGAGAGGGATGTGAGGGAAAGGATAGGTGTGTAAGGTAGGTGTAAGGGGTCCTATATCTTTAAAGAGCGGTATTGCATCAGAAGTATACACTAGTGCATTCTAAAATGCCATTATTTGCTTTCTGTGAGTGATCACTGGTGGACAGGGGAGTGATGAACGGAGAAAGTGTATGATAAATGTGTTTATGGTAGTTTGTAACTGTCTAAGTAGAAAATGCATCTAATTCATAAACTTGTTTCTTGTGAGGCACTAGTGTGTTTTAGGCTGGCACACAATCCTTGGTGTGAATTCCATCTGTAAGGAGGATATTGTTTTGATACATCACAAGCCCCTTCATTTGAGTCCAAAATATGAGTGCAAATCAAGTTTACATCACATTTTTGCATGAGCTTAACATGCTTTAGAAACGGATCATTGAGTTATGTAATGATGACAAAAACTCATTTTTGACAATAGTTCTCATGGGTATGAAATGGATTCAAATGAATGAAGCAAATTGCATAGACATCTCTATTATTTTTTCCGGAGTGTTGAAACTTGTAAACGTTTTGTGAAATTTTCTTTCTAGAACTTAAATTAATGTTCACAAATTTAAAGGTAGCTTGAATGCCAAAATGAAAAAATTTCAACCATGGAATATCCTAAAACAATTCGTCTTGAGTAAAAACAATTTTCTCTATGGTTTTTTATGTATGTTACGATGTTCAACCTTTTTCTGGTCATTTTTACATCTTTAGTGCACATGTTTGTGTAAGATTCTTGTATTTCATGTAAATGTAGCATGGATTCACATGTGTACTTTTCTTCCCTTAGTTCCGTACATCCTTTGTACAAATTCTCATCAACAACCACACTACGTTCCATTCAATGTAGGGTGCGATTTCAGCCTAGAAATGAATCGTGTAACTGTGTTTGTAGCTGGTTGTTGCTGGAATGAGTAGTTGGGCCTCCTCAAGGATGGATACTAGCAATGGCCAGTAGTCCCTGTCTGTGGGAATTAAGTGTTGCATTTTTCAAGGTTGCGTGCCACGATTGATTTGTTGGAATAATCTTCTTGCTTGCCGCCTCCAGCAATGCTAGCAAGCTCCACACATAACACAACTTTGTGAGGATAACTGGCTCAAAAGGTGTATTTCAACCAATCACGTTTCAACATGAATGATTAGAACATTGATTGTGCATCCACTGTCGAGAAGAAAAACTCCGGACCTGACCGCCTGCCCTTGTCTTTTGACCGGCAACAGTGATGGGGTCTAGGTGAGGTAACGATTGTAGCCTCCTAAAGTTATTCAAAAAATTGTGCAAAGATTAATCAAAGAGCACTCAACGATGGAGTCGAGCAACAACCATGAGCAATCTGTATGTGGCAGTCTGCGTTGCAAAAGTAAGGTACGAGCGAGTTTTGTATGCAGTTGTGTGCATGCACATCATGCAGCCACTGTCGCAAATGACAATGAAAGACAACAAGCAACAAATTTTGGTACCATTCACATTGGCATATATGTTTCACTATATCAATAGAATCCAGCCAGAATGATATGGTTGATAGATAGATCAATATTGATATTGATTGAAATTGATTGATTGAAATCAATATCATTTTCAAACGGCCTTGATTGCTGCTCAAGGATTCGTCATCAGTTGTGACCAACGTGAGAGGGGAGAGCCATTAGTTATCTCCCTCATCCATCCCAGTTTGACTGATTTGAAATGGGAATAGAATGGCTAGTAAACAAGATCTACTGTAACAATGGATCACAAATCAAAATGTGCCTTATTTGCGAAGAAAGCAAAAAGTGTAATTCCTTGTCCAATGTCTTATGGACAGCCCATGGCATTGTATTTTGTTGGTTTGTTTTGTTTTTTGAAAAAAATTGAATAAACACATATCCATTTGACTTGATTTAGCCAAACGTGGGCTCATTATTTCTCATTGTCCATTATCACATTGTAGAGATTCTTAAACAGGTTATCATAAAAAAAACAGTTTAAGTTTACAGTTCTATTGTACCCACACAAAGAGATCAAATGGTATCTGGGCAATAGCAAAATCGTGCAATGATTGAGTGACCACCTAAACATGTTCCTGTTGCATTAGCATGCACCAATTGTTTTTGGATGTACCTGAATGTGGCCTTCTGTCAGACATGATAACAACACGATTTTGGTTGATGATATGTTGCCATCATAGCACGCCCTCATGTTTCAGCCCACTTGTGAGGAGAAAAATCTCAATGGGTGCTTTTGAAAGATATCTTTCCATTGTTCCCTTCACATGCCAAACGTCCATATAAGTGGGAGAGTTTGTCAAATATGTTAAATGAAGAATGAAAAAATTCATAGCAATTCCATGTCCAAAAGTATTTGAACATAGTGTACTTTTGCTTAGCGGGTATATGTTTTCATATCTCTCTTGGAAGCTTCCAAAAGATTTGGATGGACATTAAAATAGACTTGGGAAGTTTTGGGGAAAGACTATCAACTATATCTGGCTCCTTCTGCAAAACCTCTCTTGTATTTGTAAGCAAAGCATACAATTTTCTTCAAGTGTATGGATTAATGGTGATTGGTTGTATTTTTTGCAATTGTTTGATTCTTCAAAATCAATCCTCCTCTTACCTTTGTGTATCACACCAAGGCTACCTACTTGTCTTGAAAAGTGTCTTATCATAGCTTCGTCAACCTTAACAATTTACTACTCCTTCTAAAATTTCAGCATCCTCCTTCTTGTCTAACTTCTTGTCTTGCCTCACAACTCTGAACTCTTTCCATCAATCTTTCACACCTTCTCACATCACACTACTTCTTGCTTTTACCACCACTCATTCTAGTCCATCCATTCTCCTTACACGCAGCCCTCTAAGATGTGCAGGGGACTACACACAGCAAGGTTTTCCTCCACAACTCTTGGGTTGTTGGTGAGGTAGTTGGAAAGGATAGCCTAAGATGATGAGACATTATGAAAGGAAGAGAGCGCGTCAGACACATATTCAATGCACTGAGCTGAAATTTCACTGTACGGGCAAACAAAGCCCTAACATTTGGTGGACGTGATGTAAGTAACGGCAAGTAGGGTTTGAGGCTGCCAGTGAGGGTTTCAACGCTTATGGGTTGAGTTTGTTGGGAGGATTATTGGGAAGCAAGTCGGCATTTCAATTGTTGTGGGTGGAAGAGATTACCTCCAATGAGTATGCATGCATAAAAAGTGTTGCTTGTTTGCAACAAAATTCTACAAAAAGAGATGCCATCATCGTGGATTGAGGAAGGCGTTGTCAATAAAAAAGATGTCGCATTTTTCTAGGCTGATTCTCTCTTGCAAGTCATACATGACTAATTCCTTTACCAGCAAAACTTTGCATGAACAGGTTCATTGTGAAGTGGAAAAACTATAGAGCATAGACTTTTCTCAGAAACTACTAAATGTTAAAAATCGCTATTCATGTTCATCATTGTACACAAGGAATGTACATGTGGGAATTAATGATATTCAAGTATGTGAATAATTTTTCCAAACATTCTTTCACGCCAAAATACACTATTTGATACATGATCAAGTGCGTGAATTTGGCGTACTAAAGAATAAAGGTTGCACGTTGCAACAAAGCGCCTGACAAACAAACTACAAGTTTCACGTCCTTTGGAAAAGGAGGACTGCCTTATTGAGTACAATTCTTTTGCAAGCAACCACAATATTTTTTTTCACGAAAAGTTACTCATGAAACAAAACGAAAATTGAAATGACCTACACAAAGCAGCAGTGGTTGCAATCACTAGCTCTGACATCATAAAAAATTTGGCACATTCCATCATTGTCAAGACAAGCAGCCTTTCCCCATGTCTTTTTTGGTGTTGCAGTGAGTTACCAACCAAGTCATACACTTGATGACGTATCACTACAAGGTAGAAACTGTGTCAGCAAGTGCAAGATTACATGCGGTGATAGAAGATGGTATCTTGGGTTTGTTTTCCTAGTTGTTTGGCAAGCAATCAGAAGAAAATAAATGGGACCTCCCGACTTTTGAAGTTGGTGAGAAATGAGTTCCTTCAAAGTGACTTTGTGCGGAAGGGTAAATTGGATGTGTTTCGGCAATGCTCAATATCAGCCTTTTTCGTTTTTATTCTTCCTTGGCTAAGCAACTTATACTTGTTCCTTACTCAGCCTACTGTAGATCATCCCTCACATATATGAAGGACTTAGCCATAGTTGAAACATGACATTTGTTATCACAAGAGGTCAACAAAGCCGGTGCACAGTTTAAAATTTCAGTTGCAATGAACTGGAGTGTAAACTCCAGAATTGGACTGGTTCCATGCTAGACTGTTTATTCCTCAATTATTCAACACTACGCATGCGTTGTCAACAATCATGTAGTTACACCTTAATGAGGTAGGTTGGGTCATCATGGGGCTACATCTGACTGGAAAGATAGGATCGCCCTATGTGAGCGGTAGCTTAAGTGTGACTCAGTAACAACTTGAAATGCTAGGAGAAAGGACCACGCTACATTGATGAATACACGCATGCATAATACATCAAAACATGAATGCACGACACAATACCAGGATGTAAATACAAAAAACGTGACCCCAATGTAAGCAGCTACATGCAAAAGCCCTTACAAAGAAAGGTGTCTGCTTTGGTGAAGGGAAATTCCTTGAGAGGGAAACGACAACCATGTAGCAAGAAGGATGCTCATCGCAAAGAGCAGGGTCTAAATGTACTAGGATCATGCTATAAAATCAGACAAGAAGTAGTTAGTCCAGAAATTCTAGTACAAGTAGTATTTGTTACTTGTTTCAACCAGTCTAGTAATGCTACCAGTTGCTTCCCGTTTCTACCAGTTTGGTTTAGTGGAAGCCCCTTCCTAGTCGAAGGCGTGACTACCTAAAAGAGGTGGTCAGACTTCTTGCAATGTTGCAGTTACGTTTTTTCATCTTTATCATCTTGTGTTTTACTTTCAAATGTGCATGAAAATCACATATTGTTCACATTTGCATCATCAAACATGAGCCATACCAACGTTTTTTTTGGTGAAAGCCACCTATCATGTTTTCAGGTTAGAATGAATAAAAACCTTAACAAAAAAGAAATTTTCATAGTGAACAGGTAATTGTTACACAAAACAGCTAAATGCAAAGTTTCAAGACATTCCATCAGTTTTTAAGATTGTCGCAAATAATCTACATGTACCTATCTTGCAATGAGTGTTTCCTTGGAAGTGTTTGTTTCAAAGGCGGCGGATCATAAGTTCTACTTTATCCATTTCAATGAAAAACCTTTTAAGGTTTGATTAACTTATTGCATGGTGAGAAAAAATATTTGCTTAGTCATTAATCGAGCAAGCAAGTATTTGACTGAATGTACTTGGGGATTGCAGTATAGAAAATGATTTTGCAGAATTATCTCATTATTACGATTTTTTCATAACATCATCAGGATACTTCTTATGTGCCTTCATCCAATAAAAAATGAAATTAGCAATTATTAGAATATAAATGTCTGCCTTGATGATTATAAAAAAATCGTAGGATAAGCTTATCTGTGAGGATACTTTGTAAAAGAAAGCAACCATGAATTTGTAAACTTGTTTGCTTATTTGATACAATAAATGCTAATTTTTCTACACATCCAAGAAACAACAAACATGTTATTCTGGGAAAAACACTTTCATAAGAATAAAATCTATGTAGTCACCAAAAACGGTTTGAATGTCAATGAATAGATTTTCCTTATACAAATGTGAATAAAGCATTGTTTTTAGATGTTCATTTGATAACATTAGCTAAGAGTGCATTTGTTTTATGAAAAAAATGGTACTCTATTGCGGACACAATTAATTAACTTGTAACAACTGCAGGATGCAATCTACATTTAAGAACCTTCATTAAGTTAAAAAATGTACCACTACGCAAACTTCAATGAAGAGTACAAAAACTTTACAATTTCCTATTCATTCATGTCCATTGAAGAAAAAACGAACAATGATCAATTAATGAGTATACATTTAGTTGCATGAAATCTTTACATATTTCTACAGAGGCGTTTTTGGTTACATTGGAAATTGAACGTATGTGTTTCAGCTATGAAGTCACAAACATGCATTATTCACTGAAAATGGTCGAAAATGAAAATCTCTCATCATTTAATCAAGGACATTTCGGTGAAAGAAATGATGGGATTAATTCATTGTTTGTTTCTTGAAGCGTTTCCTTTTTAATTCATGAGAAATGTTATCCCTTGATGCAATATCCTCTTTTTTGGTCCTTTTTTTCAAATGATCTTTATGGGATCTTATTTGTTTAATCGGAAACATGGTGTGTTTAACCTAATTGAATTCTGAAGATGCGCAATAGATGAACGATGACTCCCATTCAAAGGTATTTAGGCTCTCAATATGTTTGCCAAAGTCGATTGCATCGTTTAAAATCTTGGTGCGACTAGCAAAAGGTTTGCAAAAACTAATTACTCTAACTATTTTTAGAGTGATGTAGGCCAAATTAGTGAGGGAGAAGCCGATTCATATCGGCTATGTAACCAGTTAAGGAAGATTTTGTCAATCAAGATGGAGACACAACATCATAACAGAGATTTTGGTATGTTTTTGGTGAAAAATGTAATGTTACATTAGATTTTATAGAGAAAAAAGAGTAGAAACTGATTGCTGAATCTGGTGTTTCTCAATACCCTCTCTTGTGTGAAGATGGTTAATCATGATATTGGCAGAGAAAAGTCATAATTTTGTTTCTAGTTGGGACAGTGACAATGCGATTTACTCTAGAGATGGAAGGTGAGTGGGATGAATTTCAAAACAGTCATCACACTCTGAGATGGCCTTTCCATGAATCAAAGCCTTCTATTGATACATTGTTGGCACTGCAATGTTCCTTGGAGAAACAAGTATTGTGTTTCAAGGAAAAAGGAGCTCCTTTGATTCTTTTCTGTGTAGCCACCATTTTTTGGTTGAAAGAAGCTTGTGGCGCTAATGTGGTCTCAACACCCCTAGTGGAAGTTTAGCCCTCCTTATTGCTTGAAAACGTTTGTGGAGCAAGAGTGGGTTGCCAAACCTGTGGCTCCTCCTATCGTAAGATTTATTTGTGGATGCTACAATACTCTTCATGACTTTTGAAATTGAAATCTCTGAGTGTTCCAGAGAAAGTTCGATGGAGGGATGTGCGATGACTCAAGAAGTCACTCAAGCAATAGGTACGTACTTCAAAACAGGCATATTGTTTCCGATTCATCCACTTATTGATGGATTGCATCCAAATCAGGCTCGAGGGCAATAATGCAAAGGCTCACAGATGTCTTTTAGATATATCTCGTGTGCCCTTTCCATTGGGATAACCGTTATCCTTCCATGCTGTGGTTTGTTTCCCACTCATTAGTTGGGAAACTTGGAGAAATTCCCCAATCACTACATTTGATGCCAAAATATTGCAATTTAATTATTAAAGTTCTCACATAACGTTTCCTAAGTGACCTATTTTAATGGGGAAACAGGAGTTGCTAGAAACCTTAAGGACAAGGTCCATCGAGGGTTTGAAGTGAAAAGGAGGAGCATAAGGAGGGGCAATTTGAGTTGATGACTCCATTTCAAATTTTTGAGTGTTTTATTTCATGTTTTGTCTCCCCGAATAACCCTTTTCAGCTTACAAACCAACCAGCGTGAGTCATGAGTCTTTGGAGAGTTTTTCTTGAGTTGCGACCATGTTATGATGGGACATCCAATATCTTCAGAAATTCAAAATATCATCTTAGAAACTATCCTATTGAGGTGTGTAACATCCTCCCTCAGTCAGAGATCCCAAAGATATAGAAGGTGATGCACACACAACTAAAATCAGGGAATGTGTATGGAAGTAACTTCACCGTGCACATGGATCTTCATATGCACATCAACATGGTGGAGGTGTTGGCCGGCTAATTCATTCCTCTTTGTTCTCTTGATAGTGTTCACTTCTCTTTCTTGAGAGTTTTTCTTCAATATTATACAAATTTATTCTTTTGGAAATCAATAGAGGGGTCACCCTGTGCTCTAGAACCTTCAATTTCATTAAATGGCTGATATGCTTGGTCAGGTTCTTCAACTAGGTTGAATTTGCTAGGTTGATTGCTAACTTGTTGTCCAAGATCAAGGGCCAATGACCCTTTTTCAACAACCCAGTATCTTGAAGGAGGTTTTAGAGTTTGATGACCAGTAGCATTGGTTTTTTAGGTGGAAAATACTCATTTGAAATGGGATCAGAGATTCATTCTCCTGAAGTAGGTCAATGTAGCCTATGATGTACCATTATCAGTCAAGGTGTCCGCTGTGCTGTAGTAACTCAACTCTACAGAGTTCTATTCTTATAAGGAAGGTTCAAACGTCAATGTTAAGACAATGGTTTGAACAATCATATCGTGTGAGTCATCTCATTGAACATTTGCAGTGAAGAAGTCTTGTGGTACGAATGAAGAAGTCTAAATGTAAAGTGAAGTTTGGATCAGGAGAAAACTGTTGAGTACTTGAGGAATGTGACCCTCAAAAGTGGAAATTCTTGATTTCATGGTTTAAAACACATGTCTCTGTGATTTTCAAACTGTTAATGATTCTCTATGTATAGGTTTAATGTTGGAAGCTTATGTTTCCTGTTCTGTGACAAAAAATGATATTCTTGCCAAAGTAGAAGCTCACGCATGGTAGTACTTAAAAGTTGAATTTAGCTTCCATAACTATTCGAATTCATTTATGGGGTCCTTGCTACGTTTTATAATGAGAGTACAGTAAAAATAGACAATTTTATCACCAAATTTTTGGCGATAGAGTTGGAATTTTTAACTGAAAACAGAGATGGTCATCATGTTTTGAATCGATGAATCTGAAGTTGGAAAGACCTTTGCAAAGTTTTTTGTACCAATGGAAGGGATCTATTCAACATGTAAGAACATTTTGGTTAGCTTGAAAGCCTCCATGAAAGCATGATGGTGTCCTTGTGGCTTCATTATGTGTTCTTTTTGTATCCATCTTGCCAAAAAATGCATTGTTGAACTCAAGTTGAAGTATCACCTCTGTCATTTGCATATCTCAGAGCATTATTTCATCTCTAATGTAGCTGCTCACTTGAACATGGGCATCATAAAGCTACTCTTTTTCTTTTTGCATTAAGCCTTGCACAACAAGGCTGGCCTTTAAATTAATGAGAGTTGTATTTTAATTTTTTATTCACATGTAAGGCCCATTTTACTCTTATATCTTGCCTTGAAGGTGTTTTAATGAGTTCCTAGTTGTTTTGGCTGATGAAGCTGTTTATTCCATAATGTCTAATTGTATATTCTATGCAAGGAAGTTAAAGTCACTCATTGATTTTGGAAGGTTTTGTGGTTTCTAGTTTGTCATCTTGAGGATGAAGAGTGTGTGAGAAAGGAAGCACACGTGGAAAGTGTGTTCTTCTTCATGAACGATGCATGCATGAGAGATGTGTTATTTGGTAAACATTTCATGCTTTCTAGTTGTTGAAAATTGTTGTTGAAGTACCCAGAGGCCAAAATTGTGGAAACTCTTGGACGCCCAACCTCATTACTCCAATTCTTGATCTACTCTATGGAAGGAGCATCATTTCATTGAACTTCATTGTTAGGTTTTCATTAAGCGTGAGTCAAGGAGCGTTATTGTTTGCCTCAAAAATTTCTCTTGCCTGGTGAAACTTTACCATGGTGAGGTATTCCTTCTTTGTTTCTCCCTTTCTCTTGCATCATCTACATCTAGTTGGAAGACAAATGTTTTAACCATCCACGTATAGTGTCGCTCACTTGAAAATTGATGAAAACTTACTGTGGTATGTTCTCCCTTCTCCTTCTGTCCCTTTCTCTTGAAAAATATACATGTGATTGCAAGACAAATCTTTCAAGCATCCGCATATAGTGTTCAGTGTTGCTCACTTGAAATCTGATGAAAACATCCTCTGCTGCCTGGGTGTGAACAATATCAAATAATGAGATGAGCTATCGATTAGTTTTTGACATGTTAATGTTGTATTGAGAAACATTGACGAGTACTTGCTCATTGTGTTACTCAGGTTTGTTTTCACATTGCTCTTAAGGTAACCTCATGTGGATGAAGTTTTCACTTAGTAGATGAGGTTGGCTGCAGAAAACATTGCACTTAACATCTTGTAATTAATCTTCATGATCATTCATGATGAAGGTGATGATGAGGGCTTGAAGAAAATGTGATTCTATGACAAAAGGTGGTCAAGAATATTCGTTTTCTGTTAGCACACATCTTGATGTTGCCATTGAACTAGGAGGCATGTATGTGAGAGATGCTCAAGAGTAGGAAAGGCTTTGCAGCAGAGTTGTTGACCAAGAAGAAATTCTAAAGGTACTACCATACGGATTAGGCTCGTTTTATGATATCTTTGAACACAGAGAAAACTGACTCATTGCAGGATACCACAATGTTGAGGCCTGAGTATGTTGTGAAGACAAACGTATTGGTTCTTTCAAGGAAATCGCGTGGGGTTTTGCAGATCGCGATCTGCTCAAGGCTTTGTACAACTACCACAACTAATGTGAGCATGATATTTCTTTGACATTTAATTACTAGAGGGAGGAGTATTTAGTGTACAATGTTTTTGTACTAATCGTCTCTGCTTGTAGAGTGTTTGAGATGGCTGGCATGCAAACCAGTTGTGGAGAGAAAGCAGTAAGAGTTACGTGGTGAACACTTCAAAATGTTTCATTTGGACTCACTCCTAAGGATGAGCTGTTGTAAGTGGAATAAGTGGAGCTGGACTGGGATTTAGTGGTTTTGCTTCTTCAGCATTGAATCTTGTTTGATCTCATTCATATGTGCATGTTTGCGCTCATTAGTGTAGGTGAGCAACCATGTACTAGGTGTGTTTCACTGTTGTAGTTAGGTTCTTTCTTGCTTTTGGAATGCATGGAATCCCCTATTACCTCCTCATTTATAATTCTTGTATCTTTCATTTTACCTTCTTTGGAAACTTGACACTGGGCTTCTAAAACTCCAAATGAAGTACTTTAATGTGCTCAACGCACTCAAAGGTGATTGTAGAGATTTTGTCTTGGTACTTCTCATGTCCATGGTGCATTACTTTCATGAAGTCCTTATCTTAAATACATTGGGAGCCATCTACTTCGTCCATGTTGCTTTGCTTCCTTGTGTATAACTTGTTTTTCCCAGGTAATCAGCATGCTCCAATATCATGTCCATAAAAATGGAGTGCGTTATTGTTGGAATAACCCTTAGACTGGTTTTAACACATGCAATTAGTGGAAATCATGATTTTTCATCCCACGACCACAAGCATATACATAGATTGTAGGTGACACAAGAAATGCCCCAACAATTCCTCAAAACTTCTCTCTGCTGAGAATGAGACATTATAGTGATAGACGTTGAAAAGCACACCAAATGCTACAGATATGACTTTGGTTTTACTAAGGATAAGGAGACCAGCCTACATGTCTTCTTGAACTATTTTATCTATAAAATGGTTCAAGTGCTATTGAAACCAGTTAAAGATTTGGAGAAAGAAACATATGGCACGAGTAAACACTCAAGTGCCTGGAGGCAATAGGTTGCGATGAGAACAAATGAAATTCTAGAAAAAGTGAACTAGATACCTTTTGATTTAGTTTGGTTGTCTGTCATATGCAGCTTTCTAGGGGTTTATAACGATTTACCTGAATAAACAGGTTGTTTCACGTATACCTAGGGAATATGAAGTGTCAGTGGTATTTCTACAGTCAAATGGGAGCTTAAGGGTTTCAAGAAGGTTAAGGGTGACTTAGCAACCAAAGGACACAAGTAGCTGAAGAGAAAATACACGTTCAATGGTCACTGACCAGTTGAGAGGCAGTCATTGTCAACAAAATTCTCTGTTGTGTGGATATGAACCATTTGAATTATGAAGAACCTTCAAAGGAATGTTACAGGCATTGGAAGAGAGTTTAAGTACCACCTTGCTATTGAAAATCAATCTCACCAACAACTTAGTCAAGAACATAATGAAACACAAGTTATTGGCCAAAAGAAGAAAGTTAGCACAGTGCACATGTATGAGTGTTGCACATCTGTTGGCGCTCAGTGCACATGCACATGAAAAAGCAATATGCACGTGGCATGTTCATGGTGCAAATGCAAGTGCATGTGTATTTTCCATGTGCATAGTCCACATGCATATCTTTGTGGGTGTGTAGGTCTAATATGCATAATGACGAGTGCACATTGACGTAATAAGGGAAAGAATTCAGGCCCACTAGGGCTAGGGAAAGCATGCAAATATGTTTCTGGCGTACATATGTGCATATGCATTGTGCGCATGCACATGCATGTACATACATATATATATATATGTGTGTGTGTGTGTGTGTGTGTGTGTGTGTGTGTGTGTGTGTGTGTGTGTGTGTGTGTGTGTATGCACAGCTCATATGTGTATGCATATGCATAGTGCATATGCATATGTTTATTCATATGCATGTGGACTGTGCACATGCATATGCATATGCAAGTGCATATCCACAGTGTATATGCATGTACATGTGTGTATGCACAAGGCTAATGCACATACAAATTCAAATTTTGTTTTTGCATGTGCTTAGTACACATGCACATTCATGCATCATGTACATGTGTTTACTACACATGCTTACATATGTGGTTTCCCTTGTTCATTGTACGCTATGACGGGAGCACATCAACGCTGAGAGGACAACAAAAACTGGCCTACTAGGTCTAGGAAAGTTATGCCAAATGTTTCTGGCGTACACATATGCATATGGACTGTGCATTTTCACATCCACATGCATATGCCTATGTACAGTGCAGATGCAAAAGAAAATGGCATACCCATGTGTATGTGCATATGCACATGGAGTTTACACATGCGTATGCATATGCATATGCATAGGCAAAGTGCATGCTTATGCATATGCATGCAAGGTGGAAATGCACACGTGCTATGCATCCATATGCACATGTGCTATACATGCGTATGCACATGAGGTATGTACATGTGCTATGCATTGTGGATACGCTTTGTCACTACATGTGCCTATGATCGTATGTTTATGCATGTAGTGAAGAAGCGTTTCCACAACGCATGTGTATTTATGTATTGTCTTTTTATTTGCTCATGTTGCCTTTCATCTTGCACAATCCACACCATGAATGAATGGTATAGTGGGGAGAACAACATGATATCCATGACATGCACTGGACATATGCATGCTGTTATACACTGTCGGGTGCATGTCATGGATATTGTGTTGTCCTCCCCACCGTACCATTTGTTCACGCTGTGGATTGTGCAAGATGAAAGGCAACATGAGCGTAGCAAAAGACAGTACAGGAAAAATTCATGCAAGCATCAATCCTTCGGACAATGTTTTGAGTGGAGTCATGATGATTGTCAGGAGACTGGAGACGATTCAGAGGGAGAGCTTGATAATGATTTCCAGCTTAGCGGTGGAGGAACTATGATTGATGAGGGGTCCCACACTCAAGGGCCTACGGATCACAAGGGTGGCCAGGGAAAGGAAGAAGTTGTGGAGGGTGAGGGGCTAAAGTCGTTTTTAATGACCCCGTTGTGGGGGAACATGGCATGCCATACATTCCTGTTTTCTTAAGGACTAAACCTTGCATCTTTTTTGTCCCCTGGTGTTGCATCTACCTCTACCGCCTATGTACCAATTTTTCTGGGATGTTGTGTGGTGGATCTGGCATGGACGATGCAAAGGGTGGGAATGCAACATGGAAATCCAACAAGACTTAGCAGAGGAAAGAAGTGGAAGTCCACCAAGACGTAGCAGAAAACAAAGTCAGATCACCTTGCAAGACATACAACAAAGTTGGAAGCAAAAACATTGTTGTTCAGAGCTGCGGGAAAGCAATCCAAGTGCATGAAGATGAAGTGGTAAGGTATTTGTTGCATCAACTTGTACAAGCTTTGTTACTTGCATTGTAATGAAATCTGCCTCTGCAATTGCAACCTTCGATAACGGTAAGAGTGGTTGGGCATAAGGGAGCTAGCTACAGATTGGAGAGGGGTTAAGGATGTTTGCTGGGGAGGAAATATCAAGATTGTATGCTTTTTAATGTTGTTGATCTTCCATGTTTTTGTTTTGGCTTGGTTGCTCTCCTTGTGTGTGTGGCAGGTCTTATACGTCATCTTTCACAACGAGATTTTGCAACACAGAAGACAAGAATAAATGCTCCTTCAACTTCTGAGTCCTCATGCAAAACAAGCCGCAACTACATGAGGCAGTTGTCTTGAACATGGATTTCCTTGAAATTTCCCCTTTCTTCATACGGTCATGTCACATTAAACATCGTGGAAAGCTTGAACTCTGTACTAAGAGGGGTACACACTCTACCTCCTTTCCACTGTATTGTGGGGGTGTGGGAGTATTGGCAAGGGCTAATGGTTGGGCATTCTTGAGAAGTTGAGGCATATAATGGGGAGCTTACTCAAAAGGCTCAAGAGATGTACAACAGAAGATTGGATTCAGTATGTGGGTTGGTAGAAACAAGCAAGGTGGTACAAAATTGTCGTACGTTTGTGAAGGGAAAACAACAAGGGTTGAAGCTGGAGATGGTGGAGTTGCATGAACTGTCATGCACATGCGGCATCTATAAAAAGCATCTCGTCCCTTGCGTCCATGCCATAGCGTACCTATTGCATGTCAATAGGAAGAAAGTTTGGGTTGTGTGCCATCTAGCATATCGTGCATCATCTTGGAAGCAAATGTACAATGGTACACTCCCTCTTTAATTATACGAAGAACTAGAGCCACTAGCTGGGTTTGCACTTACAATGACCAAAAAAACGACTTCGCTAGGTGTCCTCCTGCTTTGAGGGAAGCAAAAAGGGCCAAGTACAACAGAACGGGGATGTGTTTTACATGAAACGTGCAAGGCCATATGGAATGTGATTGTCCAGCGCGTCTCCCTCATGGAATTTGACCTGCAAGTGGTGCAACGGGGAAACAATAACCTGACAAATTCAAGGTCACATAGCAGCAACTCCCAATGAGGCCCCCACCTAACCTATTACGAAAACACCCATATCTGCAACTTGGACCCCCACTGCAGCCGCAATGCCCCCAAAACTGGACCACCTCCAGCAGCAACCCCCTCAACAACATCGCGATTGCATATTGTGATGCCTGAAGCACTCCTGGCTGAGTGCAAATGCATCGAAGCGATGTGAAGATACCGTGTAAAGGTGTGTGCTTTGTCACTATCCTAACTTATGTGCTTTAGACCCACCCACTGTTTCCTTTCCTGGTTCATCCATTTTGATCCCTCTCAAAATGTCATACAACAATGTTTTGTTTTTTTAAGTGAAATCTTGTGACATATGTTGCATCTTATGTCCATGGTACATCTTGTTCATGTATAGTTGTTAACATGATGATGAATGTCTCTGGTATACTCTTTTACAATACTTCCCATCATGTCATGCCCCTTTCCAACCCCCTTCTCCTCACTCTTGTGTCTTGCTTGTGAAAATCCACGTGTCATGTATTTAAGATACAAGAAGAAATGCAGTATAAGGACAGCTAGGGAACGAGCAAAAAACAAGAAGGAAGCTAAGGGGATGATTGGCATGTACCTTCCCAGCAAGTACCAGCACAAGAACCCCATGTTACGGAGAAAAGTGCACCAAAGAAGCCTCCAACAGACCAGTATACCACAAGAGATGGCATTCTAGTTGTGAAGTAGACATCAGATGACCCTCCATTAAGAGCCTGTTGTTGAACCTCTGTCACAACCATCTAACAATCAGGGGGGCATTGTTTTACAGGATAAAAACTAGAGGTGCACTTGCTGTACCCTATGTCGGAGTAGAGTGACAACCGCGCTGGATTTATGCTTCAACTTGGCACAGTCGGACTCCGATTCAAAACCTTCTACAACTGTTACAATTTTTTTTTGTGGTTTACCGAGAACATTCCCAGGGGGAATTTTCCATTGTACAGGCCGAAGAATATCTTGTTTCTTGTCCAAGTGGTTGTGTTCATCAGCCGGACATGTACAGATGGTCTTGCATTGTGGAGGACAAACCGCGGCCACCTGGCGGAGGGTGCTGTCCAGCATTGGACAACTTGGCAAACTGCCTCACACAAGGCAGTATGTGGTAAGCAGCCATACGAGGCTGCTATCCAACATTGTACAGGCAGCAGCAAGGTTGCCTAGCACATGCGTAACCTCGTACAATAATGTCTGCGTCATCGGGGAGGCCTCCAACATTGGAAGCCGATTTACTACATCAGCATTTGGGACCGGCAAGACCACTACCAATGATGCCGCAGCGGGGACCATTGGAACCACTACAATTGGGACCACTGGGACCTCCACATGCAGTACAAGCCAGAGCAATATCATAAGATAAGACCAGTATCTGCCACTGCAATGACTCAGCATTCTGGACTGCCCCAACGACAGCCAACATCACCACCCGTTCAACTTAGCCTTCTGACTTGGTGCTCAGATCCAGATCCTCATGGAGCTCTCCTCCATCACCCTAATGAACCTAGCAGTTCTGCTAGCTTGTCTAGGAGGCGCTCTGACTTCCTGAAGGCCTGTCAACCTGCAAGACACGGCACAACACTTGCCACAAGGCTGGGAGCCGGGAAAGGCGTTGTGTCCAGCTTGGGCCAGGAACAGTTTCAGAGCACATAGCCGTACATAAGCTGCTGTGAGATTTTTACTTGGAATCTCTGTAATTGTACTTGTATCTTCGTGATACAGTCAGATTTCTTTAAAAAAAATTCCTTCCACTTTGTAATCTTTGTACATTTTTTATAATACCTGATGAGCACATCAAGGTCCAAGCATGATAGCAAGGCCTACTCAGCCTTTGCTGTGGTCGTACAAAAATGTAACATGGTATCAGAGCAGGTTTGTGCTTTCCACTAGTGTAGGAGCAGCAGCCGCATAATGTAAGGTTGGTGGGGATGTTCGCCACCAATACTGTACAAGGGAGTGCTAGCAACAAGGTTGACGCATCCGCCTCGCAGTTGAATTTGCATGTTGCACAAGCACAAAGGCTCTCATGAGTAACATGGAACCTGAGAACCCAAAGAAAGTCTCTCCTAAGCATGACAATGAGTCTGTCTTTTATGGTATATGCATGGGTCAGGAGCAAGGACACCATGTTTCAGATCACGCACAATGCCAAGAAAAAGAGGTGCAATGCTTGGCGGAAGAGGCACAGCAAATGGCACAACAAGAGTTATTGGCGCATCAAGCTGTAGAGCATGAGATAGAGGCATTGAGGAAGCAAAAACAGCTCAATCATGCTGCTCACATGTCACAGACGCAGCACTTGCAGCAGTCACCTGCTGCTTTAGCAGCATAGAGTGCTCAACTTCAACAATTGCAGCAGATGTTTTAGCAGCAGCTGGCTCTATATCAACAAAAACAGCATTAGCAAATGAAGCAGCAGATAATGCAACAACAACAACAGCAGCAGCAGCAGGTGCAATGGCAACTACATTCACAAGCATCATCAGCACATCTGCCTCAAGGACAGCCTCCTCCTGCCGTGCAACCAGCTATCCCTCAGCAAGTACAACATGGAGCATCTGTAAACAGAGGGATACCACAAACGTTTGTGGCACAATCCCAAAACGTGCCATTGGTGCCACATATGCCAGCATTTCAGCATGCTCAACCAGCACTTATGCCGCAAGCTTACATGGCCCAACCTGTAATAGCTGTAGGAGGAGTGCCACTCGTTCAGCCGCATCCAACCATACCCATGCAGCAGATCCCAGTGCAAGCCCAAACAATGGCAGGAGCAAAGACATCATTTCTACGCCTAGAGAATACAATGCACACAGCTGCAGCATCCTTGCAGCTACACAATATCAAAGTGGATCAGTTTGATGTTGAGAACTTCCCACATTGGGCCCACAAGTTCAAGTAATTCGTTCAGATTCACTGCCTATGGGAGTTCTACAACGGGCTCTATTCACTTCGACCACTCAGGTCACCACCACAATCAGTGTTGGACTTAACGTACTTCACCATAGCTGCATAAAAGGTTCTGAAAAATCAAGTGTGTCCTTGCATTTAGCAAGCGATCAGGATTTTTGAGAACCCGGCTAAACCTGCCCATCATGCCTGGTCCTATATGCTAAGGACCTACATGTCATGAGACTCCACCTTCAAGTCTCACCTCCTGGTGAAGCTATCACATATCAGCTTCAGTAACTTTGACAACATAGAGGAATACATGAACAAAGCTAAGTCCTTGTGTGATCAGCTTGCCGTAACGAGTGCTCCAATCCTAGAGCCCGTCTTTATTACCTTCAGCCTCTGTGGGTTAACCGGCAATGTGGAGAAAGTAAGGCGTAAGCTGAAGTTCAAGGAAGAGGCTGAACTGGCAGAGGTACGTGTTTAAGACTCTACTCATGGAGCAATGCGATTGCAAGCTTGCCAAGGAAAAAACAAGCCTGCATCCGAACACAGCTTTTTTAGCAGCACCTGCCAGCCACATCAACACAACTGAGTTGTCATGAAAGAGCCAATCGAAAATGAACTTGGCATCCTCCCATGCATCAGCCCAATCTGCTCGAAATGCAAGCACTCACAACTCCTTTAGCCAGCAATCATAATCACAACCTGCAGTGGAATGCCACTATTGCAAGAAAGTTGGCCACATGCAAAGAGACTGCAAAAAGAGGATTGCTTATGAAGAGCAGGCAAGGAGGAAACAGGGTTACAAGAGAAAGAGGCCAGGAGAAAAAGGGAAAGAGAAGGGGGATGGAGGCAAAGAAAAAAAATCCCAGCAGAAGACTGAGAATAAGGGAAAAGAAGGAGGCAACAAGGAGTTTGATTACTCCGCATTTGTGTTTCAGCTCTTGGATGTACAGAGCAGCGACTTTGTTTGCACACCATATGTGTGGTACCTTGACAGTGGGTGTACATCACACATCACCTTTCACAGGACTTGTCTCTAGGATCTCTAACCTAGCACTAAGTGTTTCGTCACTGTTCCCAACAACCAACAAGTGCCACTGTTGGGAAAACTCAGAGTGGTAGTGACAGGATACAACAAAGCTCAGGTGAAGTTCGGAGATGTTCTCTACATTCTTGAGATCACTGTCAACCTTTTTTCACTGAGGCAGCTGATGAAGAAAGGGGCTCACATTGTGAGCAGGGGTGACAACATCAGCCTTAGGGGACACAAAGGGGATGTTTTTGCTGAAGGACATCTTTGTCCACATGGCATGATTGAGCTTCATTTCAGTCCACCTTTTGCAGGAGTTCAAGAAACTCCATTCGCAACTCCAAGTCTACAGCAGTCTACTGGTGCAAACATGTTCATGTGACACAAGAGACTTGGACACATCAGCCATCAACTGGTTGAGACCATGAAGAAGCAACAACAGGTTGAGGGACTCGACATCAGAGATTGTGACAACAAATGCACAGCAGACCCTTGCAAACACTGTGTAAAGGCAAAGCTGTCACGACAAGTATTCCCTCTCATGAGCAAGTGTGACAACTCTAACAAGCTCAAACTGGTCCACACAGACATTTTTGGACCACTACCAACGGCCACGATGATCTAAGGTCATTGATACTTCCTCCTCCTCATCGATGACGCAACTGGCTTCACTTGGAGCTATGCCCTCAAGACAAGAGATGAGGCACCTACACACTTTTTCAAGTTGCTGGCCATGGCAGAGAAGCAGAGGAACAAAAAGATACAAGTCTTACGCTATGACAATGCAGGATAGTGTACCAGCTTTGATTTCATGTCTCACCTCCAAGACATGGATCGTGCAACAATTTTTGGTGCCCTACACACTGTAGCACAATGGTGTTGCAGAGCGTGCAAATCGCACGATACAAGAGATGCTTGAGTCAAAGCTCCTTGGCGCCCAACAAAACAACAACTGATGGCCCTATGCGCTCAAGCAGGCTGTTTGGGTGCGCAATTGCCTACCACACAGAGTGCTGCCGGACATGACACAATTCCAGGCTTGGCATGGAGACAAGCCAGACATCAAAGCGCTACGAACATTTGGATGTATGGCACTTGAACATGTGCCAACAAAGAAGAGGAGGAAGCTAACAGACAAGGCATTGAGGGGGCTATTCATTGGCCAAGCCTCCACAAAAGGTTAGGAGTTCTTCAAACTGGACTCACAGCACACTATTGTCAGTCGTGACGCCATGTGTTTTGAGAATTTCATAGGTGCATCTTGAGAGGACAAGCAAGCAATAACTCCTGATCTGGTACAAGCATTCTATGACTCGTATGTCGAATCACTGGTAGAAGCAGATTCAGCAGCAGACTGAGCTCCACTCACCTTTGCAAATTTGAATGAGGTGTAAAAGGAGACAATGTGTATGCGTGTGCCCGTTGGCACTCACCACCTTGAATGCCCCACCTTGGAAGACAAGCTTGTTGATGTACGATATAATGAAGTCCATGTTGAACCAATGAAGAATTATCCAAAGGCAGCAAGGCAGGAGCAGCCGCCGATTGCTGTAAGCATGCAGCGTTTCACACACCTCCTAGAACAAAAAATGGAGCAACAGAAAGGGGATCATGAGACATAGAACAACCTTGCCATCACGGGATGCTCAATCTACAAAGAGGATGACGTTGTTCTTGCAGAGTTTGCTACAACACACCTTGTAGCACTTCTTTCACACCAAGTGAATGATCGCCCACCAGAGCCTAAAACACTTGAAGAAGAACTAAGTGGAGAACATGCAGCAGAGTGAAAAGAAGCATTGGACGCGGAGTACAACACTCGGATGGAACAGGGGACGTGGGAGCTCACCAAGCCACCATCAAACTCACGACCTGTCAAGGTAAAGTGAGTCTTCCGGATCAAGATAAAGGCTGAAGGGAGCATCGACAAGTTCAAAGGGCATCTGGTTGCAAATCCTTGCCTTCCGCAAGTGGAAGGCAAGGATTTCTTTGAGACCTATACACCTGTGAGCCACTACACAACGGCATGCGTCATGGTTGCCATTGGAGCAGTTGAGGACTACACGGTGTAGCATCTTGATGTCCAGAACACCTTCTGGTATAAAGAGATGGACACTATGATGTTCATGAAACAACCGGAATGTTACGATGACGGTAGTGGAAGAGTCTACAAACTAGTGAAGAGCCTCTACAACCTCAAACAAAGCCCACTCCTCTGGTAGAGGAAGCTACAAGTGCTTTTGGAGAACCTCAAATTCAATCCATCAACATACGAAGACTATCTCTTCCTTCACAGAACTATTCTTGACGCTTGTCTTGACTGCTACACACTTGTGTACGTGGATGATATCCCCATCATCAGACCATCTGCTGAGTTCATCCACTCAACAGCTAAAGCAATGGCCAAGGAGGTGAACATAACCCTCATGTCATCCTTCGAGTACTACCTTGGCATGAATATCAAGCACGACCACGACTTGCGCATTTCGGAGCTGAGCCAAGAAACCTAGTACAGCAAAGTCTCTAAATGCTTTCATGTGCTTGAGCGGCATGTACCTACACCTTTGACCCAGTAACAGCTAACCCATCATGAAGAAAGGGGAAGGAGTGAAACAGACAATCATGTGATCATCATCAATCAATCATCATCATCATCATCAGACAATCATGACATGAGTAGAGTTGGATCACTCATGCATGCTGCTAGCTGCACATGTCTTGACCTTCAGTATAGTGTGGGAAACCTTGCACGTGGGAATGAGACCTGCTCAATTCAGGCATGCAAAGAGCTCGACTGTGTCCTCATGTACATGAAAGAAACAAAGGACACAGCATTGTGCTTTGGCAGTTTCAAGGACTTGGAGCTAAATTGTTTTGTTGACGCCGATTTCAGTTGACCTGCAGCCAAAAGGACGAGAAGCAGCATACATCCAAAAGTAGCACAGCCAGTTTTTGCACCAAAAAGCGCATGCCGGCGAACTGCTGACGTAGCAGTATGCGCACTCACCGCGGCGGCAAAATCCAGCGTGTCATAGACCTCTACGCCGGTCGCTTCAAAGCTCATAGAAGCCCACGGTGGTCACGTCTCCCCGACAGATGGAAGCGATGGAAATCTTTGCAACAGTGTAGGACGCAGAAGTAAGCGGGAGAGATGAGCAGCTAAGCAAAATCTTGCAATTGCACATGGTGCGAAGCAAACATTCAAGTTCTCTCCTCCAGCGCAGTCAATTACAGACAAAAAATTGTCTTGCACTCATACAATGTCATGTACCAGTGGCACTTAATGAAACAACTCTCCTTGCACTGTTCAAGTATTTTGCATTGTGTCAAGCGCAAGAGGGGAGATACGTGACTCCAAACAGGTACAACGGTGAATTCTCTCTGAGAATTTGTTTTTGGAGTAACACACGTGCTTCTGAGGTTGGAAGGATGGCAGAGGACCATCTCCAAACAGGCAGTTAACTGCAGCGGCCGACCCAGAATCGCAATAGTGCATGCGCATCTTACCAAATGAGCTCCGGACTTGCACAAACAGCCTTCTCCACTCCATCTCCAAGTGAGCAAAGGGTCAGAAGTAATTTTCTGGCCATGAGTCCTCTTCTGCTAGTTTGCCTTTATACTTTCCAACAAAGAAGATCATCATTGATACTTCCTACAGCGAGCTTGCATCTCAAAGAGCAGAAAATAAAAACCATGGAAACCTCAATTGCATCTGGGGTCTCCAAGGAGCAACCTGCAAGATAGGAATCGCCCAACGCTGGAGCCAAAAACGAGGAGAGACCGGGCGTTCACAAAATTCAAGAGAAATGTACATGCAGAAGTTGAGGATGTGCTCCAAGTCTCCATGCTTTCTACAAAGGAGACCACATGCTCAGACAAGCACATGGAAAGACCCAAAAAAACGTTCCTCAGCACTCGAAAGCAAGAATCAAGGAGGAGTCCATTTTCTTTCACCCTATGAAATTCTCAAACTTTATTGTGCTGCCTTCCAACTCCAAAGAGGAAGCAGACATCCCTCTAATGAAACTGAGGCTCATTGAAACCAAAAAAAAACATTGACATCTTCACTTCCGAATGATTTTGGGTTGTTCTACACTCATCTCCACTAGCACACCTATCAAGGGGGAGTGTTGGATTCCAGTGATAACTACGCAGGAGTTATGCTTTAACGTGGTGCAGTCGGATTCTGATTTGGAGCCACTTACAGCAAGTTAGAAACTTGTTCTCTAGTTTACTGGGAAAACTCCAAGGGAGGATTTTCCATTGTACAGGCCAAAGACTATCTGGTTTCTAGTCCAAGTGGTTGTGTTCTTGACCCGGACATGTACAGTTGGTCCAGCATCATGAAGGAAAAACCTTAGCCACCTAGCGGAGGATTCTGTCCAACATGAGACGGCTTGGCAAACTGTCTCATACGAGGCAGTATGGGGAAAAAAGCCATATGAGGCTGCTATCCAACCTTGTAGAGGCAGCAGCAAGGTCGCCTAGCAAATGCATAACCTCGTACAATAATTTCTAAGGTATCAGTGAGGCCTCTAACATTGGAAGGTGCAAAACTACATTAGCATCTAGGACTGGTGAGACCACTACTGATGATGCAATTGTGGGGACCACTGGGACCACTGCACTTGGGACCGCTCGAACCGCCATCTGCAGTGCAAGCCAGAGCAGCAGTAAAACAGGATTCCAGTAGCTGCCACTACATTAACTCAGCATTCTGGACTACCTCAGTGGGATCTACCATCACCACCCGTTTAAGTCAGCCTTCTGACTTGGTGCTCAGATCGGGATCCTGCTAGAGCTCTCCTCCATCGACCCAATGAGCCTGGCAGTTCTGCCTGCTTACGAAGGAGGCGCCCTGACTTCCGAAAAGCCTATAAACCTGCAAGACATGCCAAGACACTTGCCACAAGGCTGGGAGTCTGGAAAGACATTGCACCCAGCTTGGGCCAGGAACAGAGTCAGAGCATGTAGCTGTACATAAGCTGCTATGAGATTTTTACTTGGCATCCCTGTACTTCTACTTGTGTTTTCATAGTTTAGCCAGATTTCCCCCAAAAAAAAACAGATTATTCCTTCTGCTTTGTAACTTTACAAGTCCACATATGCACGTCAAGGTCCAAATACAATAGTAAGGCCTACTCGGCCTTTGCTGTGGTTGCACAAAAACCTAACAGCCTAAGGGCTATTTTTGAATATGTGCGATAGTAGTGGAGCAACAATGACAACGTAGGCAAAGAAACTAAAAACAAAGTGTGGAACCTAGGACGGATGTTGGAGGTAATGGGAGTGAAAGTGTGGTTGAGGAGTGTACGGTGTGTGAGCATCAATGGGAATTTTGCCAACAACGTATACCTATTATACATTTGCAAAGCATGGATTGGCAATAAACTTCCTTGTATGTGTGCATTGCAATGTCTTCTTAAGCTATCTACATCCAAACAATTGTTGGAACTTGTGTCAAACATGCCAAGATAACACGAATTCTACTTTTCACATGTACATTCTTTTCAATACGCCTGGTTTCAATACATGTACATGTTAGTTGGTTGACGTTCATCATTATGTTGGGTGTGTGGATGGAAGTTCCAACCACCCTACTGTGTTCATGTTGCATTTGTAGGCATGTTGTGCACAAGTATAACATATAAAACAATGGATTTCCTACTAGCTGTTTGCACTCTACGGTTTGGAAAGCCCAATGACAACGCGATCAACAGTCAAGCACACAATACTACGTGCATGCGCACTACTGGAAAAAAAAAGTCACGTTCTTTTGAAACACATCTCTACATCATCTCTACACCAAGTGAACACCCACAGTCTTCAATTTGACCTTCATTTCATCACAATGTTGGGTTCATTCCATGTTTTAAGGAAATAAATAGGAGTCAAACATTTTCAAACGTGCTCCTCCTTTTGTTTCATGTGCATTTACTTATAGTGTTATGTAAAAAACCTTCATATTCTCGCTCCATTTACTAGGGACTTGTAGACTACCTTCATCTATTGCAGATGTTTGCAAGTTTTCCAAACTTTTTATGTATAAAATCCAATTCATTCCATGCCATTCCCTGAACCATAAGCAACTCTTAAAACAGGGTGAATCATCAAGAAAACAAAACAAGAATGATCCCTTGTATCAATAGATTACAAGGGGTCTCTAGAGGAAATACATATTCAAAAAATAAAACTACGGGACTCAATACCTTAAGCACGTTGAATGTTATGATATCCTATAATGTGAGATTCTGAGGTGCAACATGTAAAAATCTACGTTTAGTATGTAGTTTGAAAGAGTGTCATTTCTAAGTGCCGTTAAATGACGTGACGTGTTTCAGTTCCCCAGCAGAAATGATGCTAGTTTTGTGTTTTTTTAGAAGAGGTCAACGACAGATTCAAGCGAGCGTGCTTCAATGGAAAGTAAAATCCAAAGCCTTTTCTTTCAGGAAACATCTTATTCAATCATGGGAAGACTCGCATAAGAAAGAAACTTCAATGTTTATAGAAAGAGAAGCTAGTTAGACAAAGGTTTATTGCATAACTTTGTTATGCAATAAACCTTTGTCTAACTAGTTTCTCTTTCTGTAAACAAACAACAAATTTCCCATTGGTGTGCTACACGAGGAATCCTCGCGTAGCAAACCAATGGGAAATTTGTTTTTTTTGTGTGGCCTTCCACAAAGTGGTATTTCTGCTATTTATACCTTTTACATACCACTCCAAATATTTGAATATGTTTTTCACTTTCAGAAATTTGTCAGTTTTGCATGCCCCCATAGAAATGAGCCATTTGTTGCGTGCATTTTTGGAAAACCCACTAAAAATGCGTTTTCCTCCAGTTCAATGACATCCCGTGCACATTAGGTTGCTAGGAGGGAAGCAATTCAAGACGGGAAAAAGGCCTTGCTCGCCAAAACAATCTGACCTAAGCTGGTCTAACAAGGAAGATGCATTTTTAGCGGGGTCTTGAGAAGGGCATTCAAAAACAGTAATTGCGTATGAGGGCACACAAGAATGTCAATCTTCTAGAGGGGCGCAAAGAAATGTCAAATTTCTGGAGGGGCACACAACAATCTTTATTTTCTACAGGGGCACACAAAAACGTCATCGTTTTGGAAGAGGCATGAATTTTTTTCAAAATGCAAATCTGTCATTTTCTGAAAGGGCACTCAAGAATTTTGAGTGTTCATAAAAGGTGTCAGGTCAGCATGCCCGACTTCGGAAATTCCCAATGATTTGTCTATTGTTTCCTACAACTTCTCTTGCCAGGAAAACAGATAAACAGATTGATTGTTGGAGGGCAAAAGATCCCTGACTATGAAAAAAATCAAACAAAAACAGAACCTAGACTAGACAGTAATGTTGAGGTGCTGCACGTGGTACGTGCATACATGCTGGACATATTTTGAGCTTGGATATGAACAAAAAGGGTTTTTCAATGACGAGGCTGAGGAGTAGGAGAGGTGGTGAATGGCACACCAGGGCAAGAATGAAGACGCCAATTCATTTTTTCTGTTGTTTGCCCCATTTCCCCTGTTCTTGTCCACATCGTAGTCCTCACCCATCCTCGCCCTTTGCCACGTTTTTTTTGGCATCCTATTCTTTGTCTTATTCCTCGTTGTAGTCCCCGTCCTTGTCCTCCAAATGAAAAATGACAAATTGGCAATAATTTTGTTCTCTTTGTTTGAAGCAACCGGACAACGAGAGGCCGATGGGGCAACAGCTTGTGAGGGGTGGCGGATCCCCTTCCCTCATTGAGGCCAAGGGAGGAAGACAGAGGAGAGGGGTGGGTACCCTTCCCTCGTTATCCTAGTTGCTCGCCCACTTACCCAAGTTTTCTCCTAGCCCCCTTACCCTGTCACCTCATCACCCTCGGCCTCTCCCACGCCCCACCCCCCCTCCCCCAAACATCATAAGATTTTTTCTATGGGAAGGTCATCAGGACCAACTTCACACATCAATTTCAGGGCATAGAAAAGTGGCACCCTAGCAAACATTTCACATTTTCATTTCCCTTTCAGAAAGTGGAAGATTTGCAATTCAAAATTTGTGTGTGCCCCTCCAAAAAGTTGACATTTCTGCGTGCCTCTACCAAAAAATTCCATTTAGTTCGCCCCTCAAGGAAGTTGACAATAAGTTGTGCCCCTCCAAGATTTCTCCATTTTCGAGTGCCCTTCTCAAAACCACGCTAAAATGGCATTTTCTCAGGTGTAACTGGCCATGGGTAGCGATTGACCTGTGACGACTTTGAAACACAGGCAAAGATTATTTCAACGTGCAGCTTCCTGACACTAAAATGAAATCCAGCGAAGCCAATGATCTCCATGACGCACTTGATTTCTTTATGGAAAGGTCCAAGCCAACCTCCTCAAGGGTCATCAGAGTAGTGCCCATTTCATTCAAGTGGAATGGCAAAACAAGACAAGCACCTGCATTGATGAGGGGTTAGCACAGCTGTGTACGGCATGCATGGATGTGCTAAGAAGGAAAAGCAAGACTTGTCGGAACTAAGTTTTGAAGTCGTTTGCTGAGAAACATATAATGAATCTGTTGGTGCTGTAGTAAACTACCATAAAAACTATGCGCTAGCATCTCTACCATTTCTAGAGAGGATGTACCTGTGAGAACATGATTTTGTGTTTTAGATTGGAAGAGGCTTGAGAAGATGGCATCTTGGGTGCATAGTCCCGGTCTTACGGAAATAACTCAGAAAGAAAAAAAAGGGACATACAAATGTATAAATCTGGTGACTGATACACTAATTCCCGGTGCGTTGGTGTGCAACGGCACAAATACTCTATTTGGACAGTGCTCAAAATGAGCCTGCCCTTTTCATTTCTTCACTTAAGCTACCTTAATCCATTCATTTACCTCCTTCAGAATATCTCTTGCGTTTATCAAGGGCTTCACCATAGTCAAACCTCCCTCAGTTTGTTCATACATAAGGCCAACAGATCCGACGACATGTGTAAAATTTCAGTTCCAATCAAGTGGGTGTACCGTAATTTTAATTCCTGAATTCAACAAAATTTGGGCTAGATTGGTCATTCTTTAATGATTCTCTTTGTAGTAGGGAATAGGCTCAAATTGAAGTTCACTTGTTGCATTTTGAGTTTTTTATTAGTGCCAAAGGTATTTTTTGAATTTCTTCCACTGCAAAGATAGTGCAAAGCCATGGAAAAAATAATTTAGAATGTTATGAATGATTTCCTTCAACTTCATCACAAGAATTGGGTTTAATTCTATTGGTTGTTTGCACTTATGACAATCGATAGACATTGAGATACATGCCAAGTGAGAAAACCCACATTACAACATCACTAAAAACAATATTGACACATTGTTCTTAAGGCAAGAAAAAAACATATGGATTTTTTTGCACTTGTTAACATTTGCAAGCTTTAGAAAAGCCCTTCATTGCACCACGTCTAGCCACACCAAGACTGTCACATAAAAAAAACATCAGTTTACACCCTATGGAAAACCTATCAAGCTCAATTGCATAAACGGCCTTGAATGAGGTTTATGAAACTTACCAGAAGATAGTTTACTTTGGTACTTCAACAATAAATCATCACATGATAGTTCTTCTAAAAATCTGCATAGCAAAGATGTATCATTTTATAGTACATGAATTTCATCTTTCAACTCCTTGTTCATGAGAAAAAGTGATGAAAAGGCGAGATAGTTAAGGCCATTGATTCAAGAACAACGCACAATCTAAATGAAACAGGATTTGTTTGGTGTTATTGGACATTTGACTTTGACTTAAATGTTTTTATGAACTTTCAAATGTTTAAGTTAACATGAAATCATGTGATAAAAAAGATTGAGAATATTTTCATCAAACCAATTACGTTTCAATGAGTTGAAGTTGATTTTATACAGATTATATAATGGCAGGTTTAAACATTGAAAACAATTCTTAATGATTACCTAGAAATGAATTCATCAACTATTCATTTATCAATTCATATGAATACATGTTTTTTTATGAGAGCAATCAGCATTGTGGTGAGTGAAATGTTTAACATGCCATAGTGATTTTTTTAATCAAGTTTTTGTATGTGTAGTTTAAAGGTTTCATCTAAAGAAACCAGGGTGCTCCTTGGTTGGGAATGTTTTAGTATACATGCCGTTTCCGAATTTTGCATCTTGATCAAAGGGGAGAAAGAAGACTAAACATTTATGCATTGCATGCAAAGCAGAACTACGCATGCCTAGTGACAAGCACAAGAGATTATGATGGTAGGTCGGGACATGGTGGGGCTACATTTGAGTGAAAAGCTAGGATCACCCTATGTGAACGGTAACATTAGTGTAAATTAGCAACAACAAGTAATTCTTGGAGAGGGGACCGCTCTACACAAGGGAATGCACGCCTGTAAACTACATGACAACATGCATGCATGAATCAAAAAGAGCATGTCATAGTTACAACCACATTCAAGGGGAAACTCCCTTTGGAAGGAAGGTGTCTGCTCTTGAGCACGAAACTTCCTTGAGAAGGAAACTACAACATTATAACAAGATGGATCCTCATGCAACATAGAAGCATGTAAAACTAGCAAGATCACACTATAAACACAGAATGGACAGAGTTATTCGAACAGCTCTAGATAAGCATTACAAGTTACTCGTTTCAATAACTCTACTAGGATTGCCTTTTCTCGATAACTCCTGACTCCAAAACGTGGAAGTTTCACTCTCACTTCAATACCCATGAAATCCTTATAGATTTCAACTATCCTGGTTTGGAAGACGCCCCTGTCTACTTGAAGGCCTGACTACCTAGAATAGGTGGCCTGACTACTTTCAAGTCTATAGTTTTCCTTTTGAGAATTTCTCATCTTTCAGTCAAGAGCTATGTCTAGGTTCTGAGCCTAGAGTAAGTGTCAAGCGTCACCTCTACTTTGCAATGTTGATCCAGTCCAGTCAAACTCTGATGAAAGTTTCCATGTTCAACTAAGTTTTTTCTGGGAGGGAAAGAAGTAATGTAATGACATAGTAACACTTGGAATGGCACTCGTTGTGGAGGGAAATTCCTCTAAAAACTCTCACGCCATTTCACAAGAATATGTTTTGATCATGTCCTAGCAAGGTGTTGTGTTATTAAACAAGACAGGCTATGCTAAATAATAATGTTGTGCTATGCTTTACCATTTTTCCCTTGGACCACAGGTTTCTTGATATTCTTTTTCAACAAGTTAAATCTAAGGTTTACATTCTGTAAACTTTTGCAAACAAGGTTTTCTTGTTGCCCATTTTAGTCCAGAGTAGAAAAAATCCACTTGCCATTGTGAAGCACAAACTTGCTTTGCCACTTCACCCAAAAACCCCATTGTATGTGACGTTTATTTCTCTTTTTTCATACAGATTACTCTTTTGAATTTTCATGTACATCACATAATGTTCACATCTACATCAATAGATCTAAAACATACGATTCAGTTGAAAAGAACTTCAATCATGAGGCACAGTAACTCTTTTATAAAAGGGCTCATGTTTGATAGTACATAAAACATCCATATGTTTAGAAGGTTTGATTGACTACAGACCATTGGAAAACTGAGATGTTTCATAAGAAAAAAAATCCACTCAAGATACCTAAACAAAAACATACAGACGTGCAATCAGAATTGTAAATTGATGATGAAAACCTCCCTGGTACCGTCGCAACTGAGCCTTTTGTGACTGTTTTCACAAGAGGGTCAACGGTTTTGTGTAGACATGTAAACAATTCCAAAAAATGTTGTCTAGAACTGTTGTGAGTAACTCTTAGCAGTGTTTTCCATGGAGGTGTACTGTTGCATGCAAGTCTGATGTTAGGCATGTAGAAAAGCTATGATTTCAACCGCTGCCATCGCAACTCCATTGGCTTTACAGTAGACACCCAGCTATGACAATACCTCACACCTTACCAAGCAATTTTCCATTACAAGCCTAGTAAGAAATGGATGCAGGAGGAGCCGGCATTCCCATGGTGCATGGTGACCCCATGGATGAGTTGATGGGGCTCATAAATGTTTTTTCCTTACTTCTGTGAATATATGTGGCCTTTCTTATCCTGAAACATCCGTGCGTCACATGTTCACTTTGTGCTGGCCACTATCTTTTGTAACTATTTATTTGAGAACAAATGTGATTTGAGTGCATGAGATGCTTGGCATTGACTGACGGCGTTTTCACAACCTAGTTGGTAGTCTTCGGTGGACAAGATTTCTAGAAAACGTAACGTATCTGTGAAAGAATAAGTTGCAATGTTTCCATCTCATATGATTGTCAACAAATGTTGACATCGGTGTGTGAAGAAATTTCAACATTTGAAGGAGATTGTTGGGTGACAATGCTAACACGTCATGTAGAGGGGGTTTGAGTTGGCACCAACCGTCATTACCTTCCCTGATTTCAGACTTCACTTTATTCATGCCATGGTTAAAGGATTGCCTTGGTGCAGTTGATGGCACCCTCCTTCGGGGATGGGTTCCAATGAATCGGCAAGGTCCACATTGGAATTTCAAGGGCAGAGAGACACACAATGTGGTCATTGCCATCAAGAGATGGTGGCATGGGTTCATCCTAGGTGGGAAGGGAGTGCTCACATAGCAATGGTGTAGCATGATGCCTGCTTCCAAGTCTATGTCATTCCTCCATGGAAGAACTACCTTGCTCATGGAAGGTTTTTTTTTTTCCAATTAACTCCTCACTCTATATCTTGTATAACAATATCATCTTTGTGGAGATGGTTTTGAATCCAAGGCGTAACAGCTCGATAATGCAACACAGTTGTTCAACATGCACCAATCCTTGTTGAGGACGACAGTGGAAAGTGCCATCAACTAGTTGAAGCAGATGTTTGCGGTACCGGCAGAAACAATTGGGTTCTTGCTTGAGGCACAAAATGAGCTTGTCCCATGTTGTGAATTGCATAATGTTTTTGTAACGTTTGGCTGAATACACGTAAAACCCACCGATGACTTTTGATTTAACTTAAATGAGGCCAGAGCCATGCAGCCAAATGACAGTGGCATGGATGATGTTCACATGCCTGAACAAGCAAGAGAAATGAGGGATTCAATTACTTGTGCAATGTACATTGCATATGCTCATGATTGCGATGTGCATCATACATAGTGTTCTTCCAAGGAACTTCCCTCATGATGAGAATTGAAATGTCTTCTTTATAGCACCAATACTTAATACTAGTTTAGCTTTCGTATTGAACTCTGATGTCAAAGTTATAGCTTTCATTCAACACATTGTTAGGTCTATCATCATGAGTTTTAATCTGCCACAACAACATGGATGAAACTTCACATGTGCATGGTGCATAGCCGATGAAAGATAACCTCTACAAGGCATTTTCGATACCAACATTCATTGAACCTCTTATGCATTATGTCCCATCACACAACTTTATTTCTAAACCATCAAGAAGACAATGTGATGCACACAAAGGTTGCTTTTAGTCATTAGGGTGGAATCAAAACAGTACCACAAGCAGACCTACAACATGTATCATATCCGTTGTCGTTAGCAAGCCAGACAAACCCACCAAACTCTAAAATGCAACATGAACCATACATCGTGTGGACATTGAAGAGATTTCCAATGAAATAAATCGTAAATCCCAACAAGAAGGCCAAGAAGTATCCTTCGTGGTGAATGTGCAGGTTCATCTGAAAACATCTCTTAAGACATCTCTGTTATGCGCATACATTTTACAGAATTCTTCTTTGCATGAACATATCACCAAAACAAGAACTTGGAAGCATGAGTTAGAGACATAACTTGTCACAGGCATCAGGCACTTGCGTTAAACTACTTGCACCACGACTTCTCCACCAAGAAGTCCACCATTCAAGATGTGGTAACATTACACTTCATAATCTAGGCATGTTTTACATGTGAAAACTGAAGATCCTTGACAATTCACCGCCATGCTTAAGCCACCCCAGGTCTCCATGCCCTGGATGTGCTCAAGGAACTTCCTCACATGCATTTCTGCCTGAGAAATACTCGCACTTCCACTCAAACCTGACCTTATCCCTCCCATGTGTATGCTCATTCCCTGTTTGAGGACTTGAATGTCAGTGAAATCTGAGACTCTTGCTTTTCACGTTGATTCCTGTGACTCACCTCACTTATTCAAATCCCACCATGAGCAACGTTCCCTAACCCAGCCCACCATTTTGCCCCTCACAAAGACTACCCTGCCTGTTTTTCCCTTCTTGGGCTACCCCGCCTATTTACCCCCAAACCTACTCCATGCATTATCCCATCTAGGGACTGGCCCACCTTGTCCCTCTTCCCAAACAGGCTACACCGCTACTTCACCCTGCATTGTCCTTTCCCCAAATCTGGGCAACCTCACCTTCCCATCACCTCACCTCCCCACCACCACACCTTCCCACCACCTCACCTTCCCACCATATCAACTTCCCACTACCTCACTTCCCCACCTCACCTTTCCAACACCTCACCTCCCCACCTCACCTTCCCTCCAGATGACCTCCCCACATCAACTCCATACCTCACCTCCTCCCCACCTCACCTTCTCACCACCTCACCTCCCCACCACCTCACCTTCACAGCACCTCACCTAACCCCACTTGCTGGTTAGCTTCTTGTTTTACTACTTAGGCTAGAAGTTGTCCTAGCTCTCACTGATTCATTCAATCAAAAACATTTGTTTTGTTCTCATCCTTGACATGGTACCAGAGCTCAAGTTACCATCCTGTCGCCTTCCTCCGCCGTCTTCACCACGGCCATAACCTCGCTCCAGCGCACGTCTGTCGCGAGCATTTTGACGTCCGCGCTTCAAATCCAAATCTTTCTGGAGCTATTTGGAGTCAAACTCTCCCCCTACTTTTTCATCACAAAAAATCCATTTTCGGATTCACCTTTAGCTCTCCCAGACATTGCCAGATTTCTGCTGACCTCATCCGTGGCGAGCGTTTTGCCTTCAGTGCTCCCACTCAAAAAATTCTGGCCCCCCTCCTAGCTGGCCTCCTCCCTCGCCTTTCCATCGCAAAATGTATTAGAAAGGGCACTTCTCTCCTTTTTGACCTATTCTTTTTCATTCTCTTCCCGGCTGCCCACCCGCCTTCCCTTAACTCTTTCCTTATGGCTTCCGTTGCCGCCATGGGCAGCTCTTTCCTTGCCATCCCGAAGCTCGCCACCAAGCATCAATACCAAGGGGCGGCAATGAACCTCCACGCACTGCCTCCTCTTTTTGGTGACACCACAGTTTATGCCTCTCCCATCCACCCCAATAAGATTCTGGCGTGCCAATATGCACCTCTCCATAGCCCGCTCAAGGCCACGATGTGCGGTGGCCTCAACCACCCTCAGTCCACATGTGACCATGCCCTAACAGACCAGGGGCTTGCGGCACTGTCCAACCGCAAGTACAACGACTGTCCCTGTTGGGTGGACATCCGCTCCAAGGCTCGCCGTGACCGCCAAGCTTCATGGAAGCCCGCCTTCATTGTAAGCTATGTGGCCTCGGTATCTAGCACTTCCCTCCCTCTTGTTCATGACATCAAGACAGGATTTCCCATGTAATCCCTCCCTCTTTACCAAAGAAAGACTCGACTCTAGTGCGGCAACCCACACTCTTCGAGATGCCGATCACATCTCTCCCCTGTCCTCCCCCGTCACAATCAATGAGGCCACCACCTCCATGAGTTCCACGTGTCATTCCAAAGCGACCCTCTCATCACCCGCTTCCCCTCATGGATCTATCTCCGGAATCCATGTTCCCTCCCTTCGCACCAATCTCCTCTCGGCTTGCCAACTCCAATAAGAGAGCATCACCATTACCTTTCCCGCCTGTGCCACCAAAGCTAATCTCACTTCCTCCTCCAACTCTCATCTCACCACCTTCCGCCTCTCAAACAACCTCTACCGCCTTTCCGCTCCTTGCTCACAACCCGCCTTTGCCGCCTTTCCCTCTCCGACTTCCTTGTGCCGTCACATCTCCAATCCTCTCATCCTCCACCATCACCGACTTTGCCATCCAAACTTTGCCGCCCTCAAATGCCTCACATCCAAGAACATGGTCGTTGGTCTCCCCCGTCTCCCACCTATTCCCACTCTCCTCGCTCCCACTTGTCCCTCTTGCACCCTCGGCAAGCTCAAAACCCACTTCCCATCCCCCTCACCCCTCCCGTGCCCCTAAGCCTCTCGACTTGGTCCACCTTGACCTTGTCGGCCTGATTCACCTCACCTCTCTCCAAGATCACTCCTTCTGCCTCACTATCCTTGATGACTCTACTTGCATTGGAACTGGACTCCCGCTCGCTTCCAAATCCAATGCACAAGACGCTTTCCTCGCATTGGCAAACCATGCATCCGTCCAATTCAGGCACAACATTCTCCATCTTCACTCCGTCCGTGGATGTGAATTTCTCTCCACTCTCCTTTCCAAGTATTGCAAACACCATGGCATTGACCATCAACTCACTCTTCTTGAGTCATCCAAACAAAACAACATTGTCGAACGCCGCAACAGCATCCTCCTTGCCATCATCCGCACACTCCTCACTCAGTATTTAGCACCAGCATCATATTGGGCGTACGCTCATCGCTACGCCTCCCGTGTCCACAACCTCTACCCTTCCTCTATTCTAGCGGATGTTACTCCATGGGAGGAGTGGTTCAGTAAGAAACCGCATGTCCCAAATCTTTGCGTTTGGGGTTCTACGGCGTACGTGCTCTTCAACAAGAACCAACGCTCATAGCAACACACTTCTAAAGTTGACCCATGTGCCGCCCCTCAAATGTTTGTGGGCTTTGCTCCAAAGTCAACCGGCTACGTGTTCCTTGACCCCGCCACTGAACAAGAGGCGCATAGTATTCATGCCGCCTTTGAAAAAACCCTCCCCTTCCTCCCCGCTACCACTCACTCCACACCCGCTCTTGAGTGGGCCCACTTTGAAGTCCTCCCCTCTCCACCGCCTCTCCCGACCCCATCTTCCATGACTCCTCCGAGTCCTTCCCTCACTTCCTCCCTTGCTGGTTCACCCCCTCTTTGTCTGTCTACCTCACATCCATCCTCCCCTCCTGGATTCCCCATTCTTCCTCCTGCCTCTCCTCCCCGCTCTCCTCCTAAGTCCACGATTCCTCCCACTCCCCCTCCCCCACCCCCTACCCCTCCCCCTCCTTCCCCCTCCCCCTACCCCTCCACCTCCCCCTCCCCCTCCCCCTCACCCCTTGACTTCTCCTCCTGCACCCCTCCGGTTGGCCCCTTCTTCCTATCCCCCCATCGGCCTTCGCAAGCTTTGCGGTCTTGGCCTCCTTCTCCCTTCATCCTCCTCTCCCTCCCTCCCTCCCTCCTCCCCACCCACGATTCTGCCTCGCCCTTCCACCGGCCCTCGTCGCCTGTCCCGACTTCAACCACCCCTCCCTTGCACTAATAACCTTGGTCTCATTGAGGAATGTTGCAAAATTTCTCTCCCACACAACTTCCTGTTCTACTCCTCATCATTGGCTTCAGAACGGTCCCTCCCCTCCCTTTTTTTGCCACCAATCAGTGCCAGCCCTCTCTCCTCCGTCCACTCTTCTCCACTCCGTCACCACTATTCCCTCCCCTCCAATCTCGGTTCTCGCCACCTATGAGCAAGTTCTTGGTGGGCCTCACATCGCGGAGTGGCGCATTGCCATGGACAATGAACTCACCAGATTTCAGTCCACCGAGACCTACTCTGAGGTTTCCCGCCCTCCCACCACCAACGTGGTGAAGGGTATGTGGATCTACCGGGACAAAGTCCCCCATGGGAAGCCCGTCGAGTTCATAGCCCGGTACGTCACCAAGGGTTTTTCTCAACGGCATGTCGTTGACTTCTTTGACACATACTCTCCCACGCCCAAACTTACCACCTTCCGCACCCTCCTCCACATTGCCGCCACTAGCAATATGGAGCTCCACTCCATGGATGTCTCCGCCACTTTCCTTCAAGGTGATTTCTACGAGACCATCTTTCTTGAACCTCCCAAAGGTCATTCCACCACCCTCTCTGATGCAGCTTGGCGCCTTCATTGACCTGTCTACGGCCTTAAACAATCACCCCAAGAGTGGCATGCCAAAATCCAATCTGCTCCCACCTCTCTCGGGCTTGACGCCGCCCAGACCAACGCTAGTCTCTTCATCCGCACTTCCTCTTCCGGTTGCTTCCTTCTTGCCTATGTTGATGACACGACACTTGCCTCTAGTGACCTTGCTGAGCTTGTTGCTCTCAAAGAAGCCCTCATGCAACAAATATCCATGAAGGATCTTGGCAAGCTTACCCACTACTTGGGCAAGGAGGTTCGGTGGGACCGCATCGTCACCCTCACTCAGAAAGCGTGCATCAAAACCATCCTCCTCAGATTTGGACACCTCCAATCCAATGGTGCAACATCGCCTCTCTCCATGGAGCATGGCCTCACCGACCCCTCTTTCCCCACCACCACCTCTCCTTGTACCCCTTTCTTGAGTTGGTTGGCTGTCTCATGTATGCTATAGTCTGCACCCATCTTGACCTGGCCTACCCTCTCAGCGTGCTCTCTTGCTTTGTTAGACTAGGCCGCTTCTCCACCTACCACTGGCGTGTGGCCAAACAGGTCCTCCGCTACCTGCACTCTACTCAAGCGTACGGCCTTACTCTTGGTGGATTACCGGACATCTCTCTTGGGGGTTTCATCGACTCTTCTTGGGCGGACGACCAAGCGGATCGCCGTTCTACCCAAGGCTATGGTTTCCGCCTTGGTTCTGGTCTCATCAGTTGGAGATCCACATGATCTGCTTTTGTCTCTCTTTCCTCTTGCGAGGCGGAACTCTACGCCAGCACCATGGCGGCACAGGAGGCCACCTGGCTTCGCACCCTCCTCTGTGCGCTTGGCCATCCTCAACCTCAGCCCCGCTTGTGGTGCAACAACACCAGCACCATTGCCCTCACCAAGGATCCGGTGTTCCACGCACATACCAAACAAACCGAGCTTCGGTACTTCTATATCCGCGAGCAAGAGCAGGCTGGTCACCTGGACGTCCGCCATGTGTCCTCCGGGGCCAATTTGGTGGACATCTTCACCAAGGCCCTCTCCCACAAAGACCACCACCGCCTCCTTCCTCTCCTCCGCCTTTGTCCTCCTCACCTTCAAGGGCTTTCAACGTGAAATCCAAGATTCTAAGGGGTGTGTCAGTGAATTCTTAGACTCTTGCTTCTCACGTTGATTCCTGTGATTCACCTCATTGGTTCTAATCACCCCATGAGCCATGTTCCTCAACGCAGCTCACCATTTTTCCCCTCACAAAGGCTACCCTGCCTATTTGCCCCTTTGTGGGCTACCCCACCCATTTACCCCCAAATCTACTCCATGCATTATCCCATATAGGGACTGCCCCACCTTGTCCCTCTTCACAAACAAGCTACACCGCTACTTCACTCCGCATCATCCTTTCCCCAAATCTGGGCAACCTCACCTTCCCATGACCTCACCTCCCCAATACCTCACCTTCCCACCACTTCACCTTCCCACCACATCAGTTTCCCACTACCTCACTTCCCCACCTCACCTTTCCAACACCTCACCTTCCCACCACCTGACCTCCCCACATCAACTCCACACCTCACCTCCTCCCCACCTCACCTTCTCACCACCTCACCTCCCTACCACCTCACCTTGACAGCACCTCACCTCACCCCACTTGCTGTTTAGCTTCTTTTTTTACTTCTTATGCTACAAGTGGTCCTTGCTCTCACTGACTCATTCAATCCAACACATGCGTTGTGTTCTCATTCTCAACATTGACGCAACCAGGGCATACCCTCAGCCATCGAACAGGCTTTACCTTCAATTGGCCTTCCACGTGCTCCACGAGCTCCAATATTGGTTGGAAGACAACCTGCAGCAGCATCACCACCATTGGCAGAATGCGTAGTAATGCTACCGGTGGCAACATCAACAATGTCAACCCCACCATGGATGGCACAACCACGGATAGCACCACCACCAATGGCATGATCACTTGTAGCACCACCCTTGGCATCACCACCACCAACAGGACCACCATTGATAGCGCCACCACTGCCAACACAACCATTGGTAAAATGACCTCCACCATCTACATGAAAAACTATACACATGACAGAACCACTACCCACCACCGCACCTTCAACCATAGTGAATTGAACCAAGTGCACCAGCCATGACGATTCAACGGCTACATTGTTGGGAAGTGCTGACCTAGAGCAAAACACTTCAACATTATCTTTGACGCCATCACGTGCTTTCCATCCGTAATCCAAGTATTCTTGAACCTCAATGCTAAGATATCCAATGTAGGCATGTTGTAAAAAATGTTGAAGTCATTGGAAATTGCTAGATCTGCTGGCAAAACATTCTTTTGATCCTCCATCCACGTGAGTATTGTCTCATTATGGGAGCGCAACGGATGATCACTACACCTATCTGTCACCATTGCCAACTTGCTCCACCCCTTCGGCGTACACGCCAGTGGCAAGCTCTTGCGGCCACACAAGGAAACACAATTTTACATCAAGAATCATGCTACCTATAATGTCATCATGCCTCCCATTCCCCGGACTCTTGACTCTTTCCAAAACTCTTTGTACAAGATGAGCACCATATCTTTCCATCGTGCCCCACTCAGCCGAGTTTTCTCACGTAGATGATGGTTGCGAATCCAAAGACGCTTTGTCTGTTCTCTAATCTTCTCTAGTCTGTAATTGCATGTGTTACTTCTGTTATCCTCTGCAATCATAGTATTCAAGCACGTGAAAACATTTAACTACATCTTTCTAGAGAAGGAAGACAGTGATGTTACTCCTATGAGGAGTATCTCGCTATGGAGAAAGTCCTTCCAGGCCCTCACACCATCCTCCTATGGATTGGACGCATCTTCCTCCCCCACCAAGTTCATTCAGACAACTTTCATGGAGCCCAATGGCTCGTTAAGTCAGCAACCACCACCACGTATAGCTCCAGACAAGCCAAGTAGTACACCACCAACCTTAACAGCAAGACAAGAAGTTGATGTAGCAAAATCCCATGCATCAAGAGCGTACGCCTTGAGTTGTATGTTCAAAGATATAGTACATTGATAAAGCTCTCAACAACAAAGGATCTCCCAACCTGATCCACCTCAGTCAATATCATTTTGCGTTGTCAATGATCACCCTGTCCTATAGTCATCCTTCTGAGTTAGACCCTAACTATACGAGAACCCTATAAAGCGCTTCCAACAAAATTATGATAAGCTGATGCATGTCCATTGTCCCATTTGCATGTACATATGGAGGATGCTCATTTTCTTGAAGTTCCACCTAAAAACGTTTTTCTATCATGTTTGCCTTTGGTTCCATGGCACCACCACCATGTCTTTCCCCTGCTTTCTTCTTGCTCTCTTTTCCTTCACCATCCAATATCATTTCTATCTTACATTCACCTTTGTGCTTTTTCAACAAATTCCTCTACTCAACTCTGCATATCACACCAAGCCTACATTCTTGTCTTTAGGCATTCTTCCACCATGCCTTTATGTTCCTCAACACTTCACTACTGCTTCAACAAGATGATCATACGCTTTTCAATCTAGCTTGTTTTGCGCCTTGTGGATCCATGCTCTCCTCATCACACTTTCACACTAGCTTACAACACATGGCTTGTACCTACTTCTGCCACTTGTCACTCCAGTCCCTCCATTCTTCTCATCTGGTGTCAGAGATTTATGCAACATAGCTTGGTGTGCAGTCACAAATTCATCCATTTGATACCCCAATCGCTGCTCTCTGTCAGTAATACCTCCTCTGCTATCATCTATAACTACTTCCACCACCTACGTCATCTTCGCAAGCTTCACTCTCCTTCCTCAGCTACAATGGTGACCATAGAGGTGTGCTCTGTCTTGCGACCATTCATCTACATGCAGTGATTCATCCTCTTTGGTCCTTGATCGATTTGCTTGTGTGCTCTTCCTCCTTAGCTTCATTTGTGGTTGTAATCAGTAGCATCACTTTGTTTCATCCTCAAGCCTCGATGGCTCTCATTGCCTTGACATAAGTCTTTTCCCAATTTTTATGCTAGAGGCAACGCCCGGTGATCCTCCACCACCAATAGCTGAAAGCAACTCTCAAGCCACACTCTGTTGCCATCTTTGTCAGCAAATCATGCCAAGTCCACTTCTCACACTTGGAAGCCTTCATTACTACTCCCTATACCTTTTTGCAAATTCTTTGCTCCTACTTCTTGTCTTCCTCTTATGGCGGATTCTATAACTGCATGGCACGATCACTTCTTTTCCATAACTTTTGTTTCCCATAACGCCATCTCCATCCTGTCCTCCTTGAGCCGTCACATCTGTCCCATTCTGCTCCATCTAGTCCATTTGCATCATACTCGTGACCATCCTTCGCTTTGCATCATCAGCCGTCTTCTTGTGCTGCACTATTGAAGTAAGGATGTCGCTTTGTATTGGGACATCAGAAACCACCAGTATTCTTGCTCTTTTGACTCATGTACAGTGGTAGAACAAGTCATCATTCTTCTGAAAGCAGTGAAATTTCTTGCTTCTCCCCCACCTCCCTCTTGCACGCTCCTTCTCATCAAAGCCAGCCTCCTTTAGGTGTCGGGCCATTGGACACCACTTGTCTTCCTACTTGTCAATCTTGAGCCAACTCGTGGGGCAAGACGTCATTCCCATAATGCCAAAAGGAAATTCTTGATTCATCATGCTTTCTCGTACTTTCCTCATTTTCCACATCCACTTCATCAACCTCTTCATTAATTCTTCCTCCTTTACATCGACTGTGTTTTAATTTAATGTGCAACATTTACTTCCCATCATCAACGGCCTCCTTTCTCATTAGCTTTATCATCTTCTTTATCATCCTCATTCCTATATCAGCCTCATCTCCATCATCAACTTCCTCATCATCATTCTCATCAATCGTCATTCCTCAGCACACATGGCTTCACCCTAGTGTACATTTCCTCATCAATTTCCTGCCGCTACTATCATCATCATCCTCTGCTCAGCAATCAAATTGGCTTCGTCAAATGGCCATTCTTGTGGCAGCCTGCGCGCATGTTGTACATGTAGTAGCGCGCGTGGTTCACCTCTACATCCAAATTTAATCATCAGTCATCCTCTACAGCTCTTTTTCCATCAATATCTGTTGTACTTACAAGGATCTACACAAGCCAGCTGCCATTCTCCTATTGGCTTACACCCACTCAAAGAATTGATATCTTGCGGCAAGCTGGATCATACCTTCCCTTTGTCATTGCTCTCCTCCTACATCTATTAGTGCACGTGGCTGACCCCTACGCCTTGGTCATCGATTCGCCACCTCAAAAAATATCATCCTTTGCTCTGTAAATGGATGAGCCCGGTTAGACCGCCAATGTTGAGGTGATCTGCACCCTAGCCATCGCATCATCAGTGCACACAGCTTATCCCTACGCTCATTATATCATAAATCATCATCATCCTCCTCAACTTACATGATCATTACCAGGTCCACATACAAGTCTACAAAGCTTCCTTGGATTTTTCTTCTTGCAGGGAGTCGATGCATCTTTGTAGCACATAATCTTCCTCCTTATCAATACTGGTTGTTCTTCTCTGAGCTCAACATGGATGCAGATGATCATCGGCTAATCCCTGGCATTTCATCGCTTTACTTCATCAATGAAGAAGACAAAAACTTCATTTCATGGCACCAAGCTCTAAGATATGCCACCTAATGTGTTTTTCTATGTGTTATTCCTCTCGCAGAATCTTTTGGGAGAAGCTATGGAATGGGAAGCCCTACATTACTCAACCTTCTGGCCAAACAATGAAAGTGCCCTCCTCTAAGCTCAAGCTCTCCTCTTTGCCTCAATGGAAGTCACATTCTACAATTTTTTCACTTCCAGTGGTAAACATTCCACTCATTGTGGGAATTATGGTTAATCAACCCAAATTCACACATTTGATGATGAGTGTACCAAAAATTGTATTTTTGCATGCCAAGATTTGTTTACAAAACTTCCACATGAGTGTATGTCAGAAAAGCTCAAATGAGCATTCCTTCAATAGAATGAAAATTTTCATGGAATCTATGTGATATGTAGCACCTTTTGCAAACAGTCCAAGTTCACTAGTTTTTTAGCTTTTGAATACTGTTGATGACACATTGTTTCAAGGGCAGGGCCATTGGTCATACATTGTGGTAAACATCAAGGACAGACGTAACCAAGGAGATTTTCCAATGTAAACACTGAGGTACACATCTGGCTTCACCCAATAGGATTCCTACCAGTCCATGTATGTCCTCTTCGTGCTTTACCACAAATGCTAGAACCATCTCCACCACAGTCTGGATCTTCACTCTCTGAGGAAACCCCTTCCTCTAATGAAGAGCCGCATGTAGACCTAGAGATGCTTTCCCTCTTTCCTTATCAGTGTACAAAGGGGTTTCAAACATTTGGTAAACCAATAAATCTCTCAATAACAGGTTTGGTCTCTACCTGAAGCACCTAAGTCCATATCACTGGCCATTGTCGATTCATATCCAGATAAGTAATGAAAACACAAAGCTTTTCTGGATAGCACAGAAAAAGCCGATGCATGTCCATTGTCCTATTCCGATGTACACATGGAGGATGTACATTCCCTCAAGTTTGTCCCCGGACAGTCTTTCGGTCTTGTTCGCCTTTGGTTTCATAACATCACCATCGTGTTTCTACTCTTATGGTTTCTCACTCAGTCTTCCTTCACCATCCAAGATCACCTTTATCTCGCTTGTAACTCAGGTTAAGTTAGCTGATGTCTTTTTTTACAGAGATGAAAATCTATATTAGGTAACTTGTGTTCTCCTGGTAGTTTCTTGGGGATTTCCTAGTGTGGGGAAGGGATGGGTGGAGGGAAAAGTGTATGGGGCCATTGTATGGGGTAGTGAATTGCCATCTAGATAGTAAATGTATCATGTTTTTACACATGTGAATTGTGCAGTTGGATGTCTTCCTTGGTGTGAGTGATTGGTGATAGGGAGTGGAGGGGGGGGAGAGGTGGAAAAAGTGTATGGGGCAAGTGTATGGGGAATGTTGTCATTGTCTGGGTAGTAAGTGTATCATATTCACACACGTGTGTTGTGTATTTTGATGTCTTACTTGATGTGAGTGATCACTCATCGGGAGGGGAGGAGTGGGAGTGCAAAGTGTATGAGGCAAGTGTCTGGGATGGTGTATCACTATCCGAGTGTTAAGTGTATCAAATTTAGGCGTAGACAGTTTGGCATATAGAATTGGAGTTTTCTAATGGGGTTTTCAAAGAGTTCATTTGGAAACGGATGGCCATACGCTTTGCCTCAGGTGATGGGCAAGATTCCTGTGGATTATCTGATTGTGTTTTGGATGAATTTGCGTGAGGTGCCTGTTTATACCTTACCATTGATCCGGAGGCACGCCCGCCTTTCTTCGCTAGTCCGCGATGCTCGAAACAATCCCAATGCTGTGGAGTGGCCTGTGGTCAAGGCGCCACACTGTCGGATGCCTCATGCTGTCTGTGAAACGCTATGGCAACAAAGAACTATTGAAGCAAAAATCATGTTGACCTACCGTTGTGGCAAATAGTCACAATCGGATACTGTCTTTCTATGCATCCGCGTAAACTGATAGGTGGTAGGAGCGAATGGCCGTTGGATAATCCCTATGTTTTTATCTTGCTGTTGAATACCTACTGTCGGCATGTCCGACGGACACAAGTGAGTCCATTTTTGGCTGCGAACTTGGACTGAAGGATCTCAGACTCTATTCACCAACGTTATGCATTCCTAGAACTCGCTACTCACTTTCATTAGGTCACAGTTCGGTGCAGAGGATAGACAACTTCGAGGGTAGCAGTTGTCGATATAGATGCGACTAGACCGCGGCATAATCTAGATATCAGATTCGTAAGTCAACATTTAATATGTATGTGCTTCCGAAACAGGTCCCTTCCTTCGTCAAGATCTCCGCTCGACAGTGTTAATAGATAGATAGATAGATTATTATGTTTATCGTCGCTACCCCTTCGCGGGGAATGGACGGTGGCACAGAGCCACATGTGACAGTGAGAGTCAGGAGGGACATCCACACACGACAAACATGGAGAGGGGCATGCATGTGCCCACTGTCAAGTGTAAAGAAGCACACAGGGGTCAAAGCAAATGAAGTCCTAGCGAGATTCTGAGGGGGGGAGGGACTGAGCACACAAGGGCAATAAGAGCGACATGCCAGTGTTAACAGGTGCGGGTTGCAGACACAGCAGCTAGGATTTATGTGCCCTTGTGTTTTTGTTTCGGATGCGTAGGGCGTACGCCCTCGCGGAAGGAGTGCCATTCAAGAGCACCGAAGAGGAGCGATGTGTGCGCTACGCTTGTGTCGGTGGCAAGGCAACCGTCCCACCGTCACGGGCTCACCGGCCATCATGGTCCGCGAGCATTGACCATTCAAACAGTTAGGCGACGCTAATGCCCTCATATCACAATCGCCGTCGCCAAGGGAGTCGCGCAACGCCAATACCCCAATATCACATTTTTCTTTTCTAGTTTAGAAAATTTTCATTCATGTACACATGAATACATGTTTGACATAAAAATCATATGCATATGTATACATGTGTAAATGTTTACACGTGTCATTTCAGCATACATATAGATATGAACATACATGTTGCTACAACATAGATGAATCAATCGATACAAATATAACTATTGATATCTATCAAAACATGATATAGCAATGCATTTAAACATCGTTAAAGATAAAAATACACATGTAAAAATCGAATTACTATGTATATTGAAAGTCATATAGACAAATGTGTAGATATACACATAAATAGATAAACATATGGATATATATAGATATAGATATACATGAAGATATAGACATGTATGTAAAACACATCGATAAACATGTAGACATAAAAAAACACATACATGAGGATAATGGTAAAGAAAAATATATGAATATAGATTTAAATATAGAAATTTATATAGATAAAGATACATGTATGAATATTGATATGGATATGAAAATAAAGATATAGATATAGATATAGATATAGATATAGATAT
>SZWC01001445.1:92367-108788 GCA_023375785.1 Penium margaritaceum
ACAACCACCACCACCACCACCACCACCACCACCACCCCCACCACCACCACCACCACCACCACCACCATCACCACCACCACCACCACCATCAACACCACCACCACCACCACCACCACAAACATCATCATCATCATTTCCTCCTTGTCCTCCTCCTCCTCCTCCTCCTCCTCCTCCTCCTACTCCTCCTCCTTGTCCTCCTCCTCGTCCTCCTCCTCCTACTCCTCCTCATCCTCCTCCTCATCCTCCTCTTCTTCCTCAATCATCCTCCTCCTCCTACTCCTACTGCTCCTTCCCATCGTACTCATCATCCCCGTCCTCGTCCTTGTCCTTGTCCTCGTCCTCGTCCTTGACCTCCTCCTCATCCTTGTCCTCGTCATCCTGATCTTCCTAATCCCCATCATTCACCTCTTCCTCCTGCACATCGTCATCTGGCGTCAACAAAACTCATTTACTGATGGAAGATACAGCTCATTATTCAGAAGGTGCGTTTTCATTTCCAGGGCATCTTTCTTAGTGCCTCCTTGCATTGCAATGTGTTGTGAATTTTGTTCCTTCCTCTTTCCTCCTGACTGCCATGCACCACTCTGAACTTCCTGGCCCCACAAGATGAGCAAGCCTGCAGCTATGGAAGGAGTCCACAAGCCTCCACATGAATCCAAGGATTTGTGCGGAGCTTCATGAATCCCAGATCCGGACCCGGGTTCACGAATCAGGACCCACACCTGGGTCTTGTTTTGGGGATTCCCGAATCCTGTGGCGAATGCACCCTGTGGGAGGGGCTAGAGGATTCTCCCCGGCTGGGGTTGAATCCCTGCCGATGCGAACTGCTCTGCCAATGGGAGTGCGGCGGAAAGCCAACTCCCAGATGTTGGCTCCCGGAAAGTCGGCTCCTGCACACACGCTTGCACTCCATCAATGAAGTGTGCCACATGTGATGGTGTCACCGCGTCCAATGTCTATGACACCATGTCAGAGGCAACGATTGGCCGTATGATGTAGTTTTTTGAAAGTGTCAGATTTGAACCAACCGCGTGGTCATGTGAATTGCTCTAGGGGTTGGATTAAGTTTCTGCCTACATCCAGCGCATCCAGAGTGTACAACGTTCTAAGCGTATGTCAGGATCCGTGAATGGAAATTGCCACGTCAACGTATCTCCCCGAGCTGCCCAGATTTCAGCCCTTGCCCCCCTCCCTCCCCCCTCCAACCCAAATGCCGATTGTGTCACACCCTAACTCCTTCTTCATTGGCATTGGAGCAAGTCAAAATAGTCTGTCAAAATAGTCGTCAATGTGAAGTGAGAGAGTGAGCAGAAACTGCTGCACCAAATAATGGCCGATGTACCCTCAGGTGAGCCTGCTCCAGGGGACATCATTCCACATGCTGCGGAAACCCTCGCCTCCGACGAGAAGGACGGTTTTGAAACCTCGAGGCTGACGTGGCAGTTGCAAATTCTGACAATGCTCCAGTTGCGCGTGGTGCCACTGTCAACGGCCTCATCTCCAAGAAGAAGTTTTTCCCTGCCTGCATTTGGAGCATGTGGTCGACAAAGACACCTGTTTCCCTCCAGATGCTCAGTTTTTGGCAGCCAGCATGCACGATATCCATGCATGTACTCAGTTTTTGGCAGCTAACATAGACATTGTCAATGCATGTGCTCAACGTTTGGCAGTCAAAAAACACAATGTCAATGCATGTACTCATTTTTTTTTTTGGGGCCAGTGAAATGCTCTTGATTTGGACTATAGCTTCAGTCAAAAAAGGCTGCACCGATGGCGATGCATAGCAATCTCAGCAAGGAACTCCTGTCCTATGGCTGGTTCCACCAATCCCCAGCCGATCATGCATGTGCCCAGCTTTTCCGGCTGTCCTTATCCTAGCCAGTGTTATCATTCACTGAGTTACTCCTTCCATCCCTCGTTAGCAAACTGCGGCAGCACAAATGCAGCACTGTGCTCTTACATATTGTACTGTTTCTGAGGAGGCAGCTTGGGCAGGTTGGCAGGGCACTCCGACTGCTCCTCAATGGGGCTGCACGGCACCTTGAAGTTGACTGTGGGACCCAATGTTGAACACACCATAAACCCAATAGTGCCACTGGGGTACCGGGGCAGGCTAGTCCATAGTTGACACTGCCGCCAAAGCAGTGCTTGCAGGCCTGCGCATTCTCCTTGATGATGGGGAGGTGCAGCCGCAGCGACACCGCCTGCATTGTCACCACGCCGCCCGGCCTCAGCAATCGCGCCATCGACTCAAACAAAAGTTGGTGTGCAGGGCCGATAGGGTCAGAGGAGTCAATGGGCGTGCGAATGCCACAAGAAGAAGGCGGACCTTGCGACTGGTGTGGGAGCGAGAAAACAGTCTAACGCTTCCGCGAACGCCACAGATTGGGAGAGAGTGGATTCTTGACAACCATCCGGGTTGTGCACGTCTCCGACAACACCGCCCTATTCTGGATCATTGACTCATAAGCCACATGGCACAAGACGTGTCGCCGGGAGTGGTTCGCTGTCTACACCGTCATTGAGCCTCGTCGGGTGTACATTTGTGACAAAGATGTGTAAATGACGGTTGGGGAGGGTGAGATTGTGTTTTGTGCTTCCGTTGAGGGCAAGCACGTGAAACGTCATGTGAAGGGGGTGCTCCATGTTCCGGGGCAGCTATCCTCCTCTCTGTCTCATCTCTCATCTCCGAAAGCATGCAGGTTCGCTTTGAAAATGGTAGTTGAACCATCTCTGTAAGTGCGGGGCGTGTGCTTGCAAAAACGGACAAGGAGGATGGTCCTTACCGCGTCTACGTGGCGTCAAAGAAGGAAGCTGACTCAGCGTTGGCGGTGAGGGAGGGAAAACGCGACATCGGCCCGTGGCACCGTCGGCTCGGTCACCTCAGCTTTGGCGTAGTCATCTCCATGCAGCAAATGGTCTGCGGCCTGGAGCGCAAGGGGGTGAAGCAACCTGGTGCATCGGCTTGTAAGAGCTGCATTGAAGGAAAGCAAGCCCGCGCTCCTTTCACAGGGGAAGGGAAGAGGGCGGCTTAGCTTCTCTCACTCGTTCAATCTGATTTGTACGGTCCCATGCCATCACTGACAAGTTGTACTTTGTCACGTTCATTGATGACAAGTTGAGGAAGACGTGGGTTTCCTTCTTGGCTGGAAAGTATGAGTGCTTTGATGCTTTCAAGGTGTGGATTGCTGTTGCACAGAATGAGAGTGGCAGGCGGTTGAAGGTGCTTCGCACCGATGGTGGAGGAGAGTACCTCTCCAACGACTTCCGCACTTTCCTGAAGCGTTGCGGGATCAAACACGAGGTCACCCCGCCTGGAACATTGTAGCTGAACGACGTGGCTGAACGTGTGAACCGCACACTCATAGAGCGTGTTTGCAGCATGCTCCAAGACGCGAAGCTCCCACCAACCTTCAGGGTGGAAGTGGTCAACACTGCCGTGTACCTGAAAAATCGGAGTCGCACGCGCGTCGTGCCGCTAATGATGGAGGAGGTGTGGACGGGACGCAAGCCAACAGTGACGCACTTGAATGTCTTCGGGTGTGACTTCGTGCATGTGCCTACCGGCAGTCGTAACAAGCTGGACACAAAGTCGGTGAAGGCCGCCTTCCTCGGCTACAACACCACGGGATACCGCCTCTACAACCTTGCTGCGGGTAAGATCATCCGCATCCGTGACGTCGTCTTTCAAGAGGACGTGAAGGGCTGGACTGGGAGCCCTATGTTTGCAGTTCTACTTGCTCCCCCACTTGTACCTGAAATGGGAGAAGAGCCAGTATTAGAAGAGGGCGCTGCGGAAGATGGCGGTGAAAGCACCATCAATAAAGAAGTGGAGGGAGCTGAGAAGGAGAAGGAGCCAGCAGTCGAATCTGATGAAGAGGAGCAATAAGGCAACATACAGCAACTGCCACGATGATCCGCCCGCATCAACAAAGGTGTAAAGGACAATGGGGAGCTGCTGAGGTGATCCGAGCGCCTCGCAAGAAAGTAGAAGCCGCTGGAGGAGCTGGTGAACCTGTGCACTGTTGCACCACCAACGGAGTCGTCTGACCTCGAGCTTCTCTTCCTCACAGTCACCGATGATCCAGCCACCTTCGCTAAAGCCATGCGTAGCACCGAGGCGGCAGATTGGCGTGCCGCAGCAGACGAGGAGTATGATGCGCTCATGAAGAATGGCACTTGGATCCTCGAGGAAGCTCCACGTGGCAGCCGGGTGATCAGGTGTCAGTGGATCTTCAGGCGCAAGCGTGGTGCGGATGGTAATATGCTCAGGTACAAAGCACGGTTGGTTGCAAAAGGGTATACACAGATTGAGGGTGTGGACTACAATGAGACATTTGCGCCTGTCACAAAGTTCCCATCCATCCGAGCGATCCTCGCTCTTGGTGCTGCTATGGACCGGGAGGGGTATGTGGTAGAGGGAAAGGAGGATTTGGTGTGCAAGCTTGTGAAGGCCCTGTACGGCCTGAAGCAAGCCCCGCGAGCATGGTACCACAAGATGTATGAGCAGTTTGCTGGCCTTGGCTTTGTGCGTAGTGAAGCTGACCATGCAGTCTATGGGCGCACACAACAGGTAAAACGTCATCATCTTATTCTATGTTGATGATGTGCATCTGACTCCAAGCCTCTTTTGGACGATGTGAAACAGTCCCTTGCTGCCAGATTTGACATGAAAGATATGGGGGAGCTCAGTTGCTACCTTGGTCTTCAAGTCAAGCGCGACCAAAGCAGCAGACTTTGGAGCTGTCGCAGAGCACGTACGTGAGCGACATTGTCAAGCGCTTCAACATGGCAGGAGCGCGCAAATCAGTTACACCACTGGAAGTGGAAGCGAAGCTGAGTATGACGCAGATTCTCCGCGGTATGCAAGAGAGCAACCGCATGGAAGCAGTGCCGTACCAAGCAGCAGTTGGGAGCCTCATGTACGCAACAGTTTGCACACACCTTGACATCAGCCTAGCAGTGGGATTGCTCAGCAAGTTTTCCGCAAATCCGGGAATGCCGCATTGAGAGGTGGTTAAGCGCGTGCTGCGCTACCTCAACGATAGCAGTAGCCTTTGTCTCACCCTCAATGGCAACAACAGCCCCATCCTCATCGGCTAGAGCGACGCAGATTGGAGAGGTGACCTGGACATAAGGAGGTCGACCAGTGGGTTTGTGTTTGTACTCAGGGGAGGTGCAGTCAATTGGAGGAGCAAGAAGCAAGAGTGTGTCGCCCTCTCCTCCACCGAAGCTAAGTACATCGCCTTGAGTGAAGCAGCAAAGGAAGCCGTGTGGGTGCGTGAGCTGTTGGCAAGCCTTGGACAGTAGCAGACCACAGCGACTACAATCTACTGCGACAACATGAGCGCCATTGCTGTGACCAAGAGCGCAGAGTTTCACGCCCGCACCAAGCACATTGACTTGCGATATCACTTCATCCGCGAACTCGTGGCGAAGCGGGTGGTCAGATCAAGTTCTGCCCTTCAAGCATGATGCTAGAAGAATTCCTGACCAAGCCGCTGGTAGCACACCACTTTCAGCAGCTGAGGGGACAGTGTGGACTTGTGTGATTTTTATTCTTGCAAAGCGGGAGAATGTTGGATATGGGGTGCCAAAAAAGTGACCAAAGTGGGTTGCTCGATAAAAATCATCAGGTCACAAAAGCAAATAGAAGATGTTTTGTTGGTTCTGTAGCAGTTTACGGAACTCGATTCTGAGTCCGTTTGAGGGAGATATGGATTTTCAAGGTTTGGTGGCAATGGGTCCGGTTCAAGTGACGGTTCCTGCACTACTAGCACCAATGACGGCCACAATTATTGGCCTGGGAGGTTTGGAGCGGCCTTCAAGGTAGAAAGGCGGCAGGAGAACCTTCAGGGAGCTTCAAGGAAGGCCCCCACTAAGATTATTGGTTGTGCACATGGCAGGGATGGTAATTCTCTTGTGTGAGAGTGTGACTGCCCTTCATCCCGCTAGGCTAGGAGTGTGCTAGGAGGTGAACTTTGACAGAGTGATTCTTCCAGCTCCATGTGCCAAATGAGGCGTACTTAGGCTTGTTGGAAAGGTGTGCTAATGTACTGTCTCACTCAAGAGTCGATTCATACATTCGCATTTTTTGCAAACCTACATCCGCTTCCGTAATCCTGTCTGTGCAACCTGCAACTCCCTCTCACAAACAGGCTCTTGGTGAGCCTGATCACCTCCCTGAGGGCTGCCCCAGTTTTCATTAGAATCCTGTTTCCATGCATCACTGTTGTGCCATAGCCTCATCTCATGATTTCAGAAGCACGAATCATCCAGTCACTGAGAATTGATGTCTTCATCCAACCAGCCATGCAACAATGATTGATCATCTATCCCACTCTTCAAGCACATGCAGGGCTGGCCTGTTAGCCACATCATGGCAAAGAGTTCCACCATCACAGCTATGGGTGTTCCCCATGAGCATGCATATGAGCCTGCCTGCCTTCCCAACATAAAAAAAAAAGAAACAACAAGATAGTGATAGATGTATCAGCAAAGGAACCACTCTACGCTGCTGAAAAGCAGCAAGGAAAGCTCTGCATTGCCCCTCCCAGCCCCTGAATTGCCTAGCCCTTGCGCTGGCGCTTCCACGGCTGGCCTTCTTCCCGCGTGCCGCCTTTCCACCACACCCAGAGCCAGTGGGCTGGTGGTGGCTCGTTTGACGGAACTTGTCGTCATCGTCGTTGTTTTGGTCGTCGTTGTTTTCGTTGTCGTTGTCGTCGTTGTTGTGCGCTATCACCTTCCGGCGGTGGTAGTCCTCAGGGTCATCCTCGACCCACTCCTCACTCTCTTCCTCCTCCCCAACAGCCTGTCCCGCCCCATCCTCTGCAGCCCTTGATGCAGACATGACAGCCGGTGCAATGCGACTTGCACCAGGCGATGCTGCAGCGGCTGCTATGGCGGATGGTGCAGTGGCTGCAGTAGAAGGTGCAGAGGCTGCTATTGCGGATGGTGCATGGGCTGCAGCAGAAGGTGCAGAGGCTGCTATAGCGGATGTTGCAGTTTCTGCAGCAGAAGGTGCAGTGGCTGCAACAAAAGGTGTAGCGGCTGCTCTAGCGTTAAGGCCATGATTGCGCTTGCGGCTGTTGCAGCAGCAGGTGGAGTGGCTGCAGAAGATGCTGCAGTGTCTGGTGCATTTGCGGGTACAAATGCTGCAGCTATTGTATCGGCTGTTGCAGAAGCTGCCGCAACAGATGACGTGCTGCCTGCTGCATCAGACAATGTGGTTGTTGCTGCGGTGGATGAAGGACGACCTGTTGCAGCAGAGGATGCCACATGACTTGCTGCTGCAGAAGCCACCCCACTCTTCTCCTCCTCCTCCTCCTCCTCCTCCTCCTCCTCCTCCTCCTTGATGGCGTGCAGCTCCTCCCAAAACTCCTCATCCCTGATGCAGCCTTCACAGCTGCCTTCCGCTCCTTGAATTCCCTTCCATGCCGTGATCCCATCTCTCCCCACAGGCTCTTGGAGACAATGTTCTACAGTGCAACCTGCACTAGCAGCAAGCGTTCCACTATGCGGTGGTGTGACGCAAACCGTGTATTGCAGCTGAAAAGGGTGACGTAGTTGCTCTCCTTCTTCAGCCAGCAACACACCCAGTTGTTGTAGCGGAAGAAGTGTGCCAACATCTGCACCTTCACCAACTTCCTCTTCCACATTCCACCTTTGCCACATCCTTCAACACCAGGTTGCAGGCATGACATGCACACCCCTGAAAGAAAGTGTTGGGTTTCTTGTCTTCCAGCTCTGTCATTGCCACCATGTTCACCATGGTATCATCACACGTCACGCCCACCACCCTCTCAGCTCCGATGGCCTCAATGGCCTGTTTAAAGACAGTGGCAATGAAGTCCTTGCCTCTCTTGTAGCCGCTCGCATCCCAGGAGAAGAGGTGGCTGCTCTCCTTCACGTTGGAGGTGATGCCATTGTGCACAGGGCGGAAAGCCCTGTCACCCCAACCGTCACAGCTGATGGTCACCCCGTAGACGTCCCATGATGCACGCAAGTCATCCTCCTCCCTATCCATCTTGGCATCCAGTGAGGGCATGTGCTTGTTCACCATCGTATCGTGGCTTGGGAGGCAAAATGCCCTGGTTGTCTTCTTGGCATCCCGCACGAGCTCCAGCAACACGTTGTCAAGGCACATGGAGACAGATTGCCCATGCTTGGCCATCAAGCGTACGATGGTGCACTGGCAGCGGATGTTGGCGTCGTTCTCGGCAAGCTCCACCATGATTGGCAAGCTACACCATGGTGTGCTGCCACAAGCTGTTGGCGTCCTGGAGGGTGGAGGGGTTGCACCAGTGAGGGTTGTTACACCATTCCTTGCCTTGACTTGCCCCTCCTCCACCACCTCACCTTCTCCCTCATCGTCCTCATCCCCTTCCTCCTAGCTGCCCACCACTTCTGCTTCCTTCTCCTTTCCAAGCTGCTCTTCATGGAGCCTCTCCCACTTCACAGGGTTCGTCTTACCACCCCAGGCCTTCCCCTTGCTATCGTACATAGCCCGGTTGAAAACCTCCACACCGTCAGCAATCGACACCTCCGGGAGCCCCAGCAGTCGGCGAGCTCCTAGGGGGGGGAGGCAGTGTTGGTGGAGTAGCCTGTCCGATGACCCCTGATGTGGTTCATGGGCCCCTGAGTACTCCCCGCCCCAAGCCCCACACTTAAAGCACGGGTTGCTGCAAGCTGCGGGGCAAGGCCAGCACAGCTGGCTCAGCTTCTTATCAGCCACCTTTGGTGGCTTGGCACCTGTAGGCTTCTTGGTACTCTTGAGGCACGCCATGGCTTTGCTGCTGGTTCACTGCTGGATTCCAGCCACACACCCGCTGGAGCTTGAGCTCCAGGTGGAGCTCAAAACACGAGGGAAGGCAACTGGATGAAAGTCGACAGCACTTAACCGTCGCCACAACGACATCGGGGCAACGCAGTCACGTGAGGGTATTACTGACGACTTGCAGCAGCAAGTGGTGAGTAAAACCCTTTACTACTGTATCTGTTGAGTCCAGGAGGCAGGTTTGATCGGAGAAAATGGCACTGCTATCACTGCAGTCAGCAACTCCCCTAGCAACCTCAAACTCCTCGTACCAACAAACAATACCATGGCTCAAAGAATGGTGGTAGTTTGAATGCAGGGACGTTGAAAGAACAGCAAAGTCCTTTCAAACCTGTACCTGCAATACAAAGAAATTGGAAAAAAGAAAAAGAAAAAGAGACTGTCAAACCCCACTGTGGTACTCACGCACGACAGTTTTGATGGGTCGAGGGGGAACAATCCCTGTCAGCCCACCGGCGGTTGCCGGCGGTCGCATGGGTGATGTGCCGTGATTGCGGACCCCTGCGATCACGCCGATTCAATTCAGAAAATTGAGGTCGCAACCCAGAGTCGACCACTCGACCTCGATTTTCTGCTAGAAGTGCAAGGATCAAAGTCAACACTGACATACACATTCTCCATGCGTGCACTTAGTTTTTGGAAGTCAACACACACATTTTCTGGGCATGTGCTCTGCTTTTGGCAATCAAATACACAATCTCCATGCATGTGCTCAATTTTCATCAGTCAACGTACACATTCTCCATGCACATGCTCAGTTCTGGAAGTCAACATACACATTTTCCATGTATGGGCGCAATTTCTAGCAGCCAATGGACACATTGTCCATGCATTTGCTGAGTTTTCACCAGCCAACATACACACTGACCACGCATTTTCTGGGTTTTTGGCAGGCACCATACACATTGTCCATGCATTTGCTTCTCTGATACAGGTAACAACCAGAAACAGGATGAGGGTTCTGCAGCTGCGCCTGGTCAGGTCCAGCCTTGCCACAGTCAGAGAAGCAGAGAGGAGCAGAGTGTGCTTGCTGCAGCTCTAGAGAATGCTGGTGCCAACATGTTTACCGAACCGCAAGGGCCCCAGGTGCCAGCTGAACCCTCTTCTTTTGACATGGAGGTCGACAGCTGGGCCAAAGATGTGAGTAAGTGCCGTCCACCTTGTGGCGCTTGACCTGTTTGCTCTTCCGGCCACAAGCACACCATCAGAGCGTCTGTCCACGCTGGGCCGCCACAACATAACAGACTTTTTACATTCACTGTTCGACCTAACCATCAAGAATCTCATGCTCCTCAATCCATGTGTGAACAAGCCTCGCTTGGAAAACTTCTGAGTCACACCCAACAGCGACATTGCTCCAGAAGAAGAGAAGAGGAGCGTGTGAATCTCCTCTGTTGACCAGTGCAGATTGCACATGAAGAGCACACTGAAGAGAGTGATGACAGTTTTGATGATGAGGATGTCATGCATGATGACCTCATTTCCCGTGGCGATGTTGAGGGTGACGGTGATGAACATGATGATGCAGGTGGTGAGTAGCAGAAATAGGAGGGTAGGTGTGCCATCATGTTGTGACGTTAGCAATGTTTGGAAGTGAAGGAGGGCAGGCATACCTTCATGCTGTGATGGTAGCAATCACATGAGAGCCGGTATGCCGTCAAGCTTCAGTCATGTTCCCTGGTCTTGCATGGAGCACAATGGTCTATGGCAGGCACGCTGTCAAGCTATGTGACTTTGAAGCAAAATGTTGTTTTCCACTATGATGCTCCTCATAAGGTGATAATGAGAAGAATGGGACAATAACTATTAGTTTTCAGTAATGGGGTGAAAAACATTAGTCTTACATCTTGTACTATAACTCCTCCACTGAGCCAAGCCAAGAGCAGAAGCCACTGGATTTGTCTAGGTTCAAAAGTCTACCAGAATGTCCTGAAAGGAAATCCGCAAATCCAAATCCAGGGAGTGGACTGGAATTGCACTTCCGAATCCAGGCTCAAATTAACAACCTGGATTTGGTTGTTCGAGCTTATTCACGATGGAGGGAGATGGGCCCTGGAATAGGAGCCCCCTCCCCCTCTGTGAGGTGGAAAACCATATGGTAAGAGGGGATATGAGAGGGAAAGGCCCCTTGTGTTGAAGGGTGGAGGACCTACTGCCGATGAGAGGAGCCCAGTGGGCGTCCAAGCCACTTGCTCTCACATGGAAGACTGACAAACCACAATCTATGAAGGCATAGGGCGAGCCTTAGCTAACCAGGCATCCTGAAATGCCTTCACGACATGCCTCTAATGCCTCATCTGGACCCACCATGATGGAGAAAGGCCAAAACAAGTCTGCCATCCTTAGTCAGAGGACTTCAGTGTATCAGAAAGAATTGCACAAGAAGATAACTGATTTCCATGAACGACAAAGCCAAACTCTTACCCATGGATATTGCCAATGCAGACACGTGGCAAAAGACTGAGCACCACACGTCCGTCATGTTGGAGTAATGCTCCTCACCATGGCAGGAGTGACTCCAAAAAGGAACACCAAAAAGTCAAGCCAAGGTGGCTTAGTGGTTAATGGTGTTCACCTATAGAGGCAGGGGCCCGGGTTCAATTCCCATAAGATAAATTTCTGTCCTGCAAGGGTGGTGGGAAATAGATGCCAGGAAGCTAGCTCAACCTCTAGAGTTCCTCTTTAAGTTTCTAAATGGCCAAGAGAGGGTCCACGAAGGTGACACACCTTCTAAAACGGGTGACTTATCCTACAAGGTATCTAGAAGTGTCTAAGTCTTCTGGACACCTTCCCTCCTACTAGAAGCAAGCTGAGGAATCTAGGAAGGGGCAGAGCTTCAAAACGAAGGAAAGGATGCCTTCCTAAGTGGGAAAAGGACAGCCTACCAAGGGCCACTCTAGAAGCCATAGAATCTGCTACGAAGCTCCAAATCTGGCATGCTTTGGTGTTCTGGAAAGCTTAGATTAGTGGCTATAAAACTCCACTGCTTGTAAGCCTTGTCCAAAAGTTTATTCCCAGTCAATTGAGGCCAAAACGTTTGCCACACTCTCTGACCAGTTTTTTGCCATCCTTGGAACCAGTTGCCTTCACAGTTTCAGTCTCTCCAAAAACAGCTGGTGGTGTGAACCAGCCATTGCTAGGGACCCTCCAGGGTGCACACTCACTCTCAGGCCAACAAAGGGTTATGGGCCCACACCTCTAAGGGGTTCAAAGCCAGCTTAATTTCACGCTTCCAACAGCAAGACGTGGCGACCAGCGAGCAAGAGCGCAGCCGCGCTGTCCTTAAGTTTGATGGGACAGGCTTTGCCTTGTGGAGGTGGCAGTTTGAAGTCTTCCTCAACGACAAGGGGCTGCTTCAGCTTGTGAAGGGTGATGAGAGTGCTCCGCCGGAGAGTGCAACGGCTGAGGTGAAGGAGGCATACAAGAAGCGCAACAAAAAGGCGTTGGCGCTCCTTGTGTCCGCGTTATGTCCGCCACAACTTGGGCACATCCAAGGATGCACCTTGGCCGCAGACGCATGGTCAAAACTCTGCTCCATCTACCTGTCAAGGAACCTTGCCAATCAGCTTTTCATCTTCAAACGACTCGTCACCCTCCGAGCCAACGAAGGCGACAACATCATGAAGATCATGTAGCAGATTGAGTCGTTCGCAGCGGAGTGTGTGGCCACTGGTTGGGAGGTCGACTCTCAGTTGTAAGCTATGATCCTCCTTCTGGCCTTGCCGGACAGTTGGAGTCCCATGATCACAGTCCTTGGTGGTTGGCCTTCCGACAAGCTGAAGTACCCGAAGGTTGCTCAGTACGTACGCAATGAGTGGGTGCAACGTGGCGGTAGAGAGAGTGCAGCGGCATCAAGTTCAGCTTACACGGTTCATCCTCAAAGTGGAGGCCGAGGCGACAAGTGGAAGGGTGCCAAACAGGGTACCAAGAAGGTTCACAAGAAGGAGGAGTGCTTTGACTGGGGCAAGGAGGGCCACTTCACACGCAACTGTCCCAAGAAGAGAACAGATCGGTCGCAGCGGGGCGGGAAGAAAGATGAGCACGCCCTTATGGTGTACAACTCCACCAACTTGAAGGATCCAAGAGCTGCCGTCGTTGACTCCGGATCAGGCCGCCACACGCAATGCAACAGGGCAAAATTTGTCACCTACGGCACCTCGGAGAAATGCATAACGGTGGCCAATGGAAAAATAGAGGTGGCCGCCGGTGAGGGTAACGTCCGCATTGAGTCAATTGTGGATGGCAAACCTGTCATGAGCACAATCTACGATGTGTTGCATATGCTCAAATTTGGGCCAAACCTGCTCTCCGTCAGCCGCCTTACCGACAGGGGACTTGAGGTGCTCTTCACAAAGAAGGAGGCCGTCATCCGCAAGGAGGGCAAAGGTGAGGTGATTGCGCGTGCCAAGAGGGAGGAGGACTTGTACCTGCTACGCGCGAAGATCCTCAACAGCCGGGTGGGGTCCAACGCTGCCAATCTTGCAATGAAGGATGAAGGAGACCTGGACCTACGGAACCGCCGACTCTGCCACATTTCTCCATCGACAGTGCAGGAGATGGCTAAGAGGGAAGTGGTGTGGGGTCTCCAAATCTGCGGCTTTCATGGAACCAAGGAGACCGTGTGTGAGCCATGCATCATTGGCAAATCAACTCGGCAGCCCTTTGTCGCCAAGGGGACGCGTCATCGGCAAAACTGGTCGTGGCACACACAAATGTGTGTGGACTGCTTGAGAGCTCCATCAGCGGAGCTCGCTAATTCCTCACCTTCATCGATGACCACAGCCGGAAACTCTACCTCTACCCAATGAAGCGGAACAGCGAGGTCCTTGCGTGCATGCAGGAGTTTGTGGCAGATGTGGAGCGGCAAACAGAGTTGAAGGTGAAGGCATACCTGTGTGACAATGGCGGTGAATATGCCGGGTGCCTTGCGTGGATGAAGAGCAAGGGGATTGAGTGGCAGAAAACAACTCCACACTCCCCACAACAGAATGGCGTTGCGGAGAGAGCGAATCGCACAATCCTTAACATGGTGCGATCCATGTTGAGCGACGCCGGCCTTACACAACGGTATTGGGCCGAGGCGGCAAGGACAGCAGCGCATATCATGAATCTCATGCCGACCAAGCCGCTGAAGGACAAGGAGAGCAATGCGTGGAAGACGCCATAAGAGGTGTGGAGCGGGAGGTGTGAAGCCGGCGGTGGGTCACCTCAGCACGTTTGGTTGTGTTGCACTTGCAATGGTGCACGCACGTGAGGGACGGAGCAAGCTAGACCCACGAACCCGCCGGTGTATTTTCCTTGGGTATGAGAGCGGAAGCAAGGCATACCGGCTCTTTGACCCAAGGAGGCAGCAGATTGTGCTCAGTCGTGACGTCACGTTCGGCGAGAAAAACCGTTGGACGGACGAGGAGGCAAGTCTCTCCAAGAGGGGGGAGTGGTTGCCACTCCTTGAGGGGGAGACGCCAGAGGACGTGAATGAGGGTGAAGTCCTCGCAACAACACCAGCCGGAGAGGATGGCCTAAGGGATGGGCGAGCGACATGTTTTATTCCGGCCAGTTCGGATGAGGAATCTGAAGCACCGGAGATGGACGTGGAGGCGGGGAGTCGACCAATGTCTCCAAAATCTCCAAGAGAGGGGGAGTGGGCATTTGGAGAGGATGACGCCGGAAAGGGACATCAACAACAACAACAGCCTCAAGAGCCCCGCACGAGCAGCCCTATGCGAAGAAGGACAAACAGGTACGATGCCGACAAGGGCATCTGAAGAGGGTTCGCACAAGTCTTCTTCACGCAAGAGGAGCGTGAAGGTGGCACTGCACAAGAAGGATGGGGCTGAGTAGGAGGGAGCAATAAAATGTAAGCTTGCCTTCCATGATGAGAAAGGCTCCTAAGTTGTACATTAAGCATGGACAACTGCCATGGGTGATGCGCAAGGGGGAGATTGTTAGAATAATGCTCCTCACCATGGCAGGAGTGACTCCAAAAAAGAACACAAAAAAGATAAGCCAAGGTGGCTTAGTGATTAATGGTGTTCACCTATAGAGGCAGGGGCCCGGGTTCAAGTCCCACAAGATGAATTTCTGTCCTACAAGGGACGTGGGAGATAAATGCCAGGAAGCTAGCTCAACCTCTAGAGTTCCTCTTTAAGTTTCTAGAAGCCAAGGAGAGGGTCCAGGAAGGTGACACACCTTCTAGAAGGGGTGACTTGTCCTACAAGGCATCTAGAAGTGTCTAAGTCTTCTGGACACCTTCCCTCCTACTAGAAGCAAGCTGAGGAATCTAGGAAGGGGCAAAAGCTTCTGGAGGAAGGAAGGGATGCCTTCCTAGGTGGGAAAAGGACAGCCTACCAAGGGCCACTATAGAAGCCATAGAATCTGCTAGGAAGCTCCAAATCTGGCATGCTTTGGTGTTCTGGAAAGCTTAGATCAGTGGCTATAAAATTCCACTGCTTATAAGCCTTGTCCAAGAGTTTTTTCCCAGTCAATTGAGGCCAAAACGTTTGCCACACTCTCTGACCAGTTTTCTGCCATCCTTGGAACCAGTTGCCTCCACAGTTTCAGTCTCTCCAACAACAGTTGGTGGTGTGAACCAGCCATTGCTAGGGACCCTCCAGGGTGCACACTCACCCTCAGGCCAGCACGTCACTCTCTGATGGCATTGACATCGCCACCTTTTTTTTTTCCATTAACAAAACAGGTAAGGATCCCACCATTGACTGATGCAAGCACGTGGTAATGTCATGCCGTTATCCACAGCACGATAAGGTGGAATACGGGGGAAGAAAGAACATGCAAGAGAGAGGCAGGCAAAAGACAATTAAGGAAGACATAATGGTCCTGATCATCCTCTAGAGGGTCCGTGTACCACAACTTGGACCGGGTCAGAGGGCCTCAGTATTGATATTGTGTTTTTTTTTGCATGGGACTCCATTTTCCAGCTTGGTAGTGGGTGCACCTCATAATGGGAAAGGTCCTCATTCGATGGGTTTTCCGCACTACTTTCTTTCTGCAAGACACAAGGCCCATCCTCATTGTTCAGATTTTGTGGAGATAACTCCACATAAGGTTTCCGGATTTCTATCACCAACCACAATGTGGGTTTCAGTAAGATTCTGAACTTGCTTCTTCGTTGAATGAGTAATGGGACATCAAAATCACATAGAGGTCACGTCTTTTCCTCTTTTGTTTTTTCTGCACACCTTGGACACGCCACCCCAAAGTGTGTTTTGGCTACAATCTGGGCAAGAGCCTTTTGCACTCTTCGAAGAGCAAGTGTAAACACACTTGAAGGTAGGATGCGATTCAAACCCACGAATGAAACGTCCGGCGCCAACATTGCAAGGATGGTGAACTGTAACTATCATGCACCTCTGCTTCATATTGTAGGCAGATAACTGGGCACAAGGGGCAATAGGCGTACCGTGCGTGCAAGATAAGTCACATGGAAGCAGGGAAGTAAGGTGAAGAAGGGACCAGTCCCTCCATTTGGAAAAATGAGGCCAGTGAACTCAACATCCTCACCCAGTGGGTTGGATCAATAACTCTTGAAGGGGCCTCCATTATTCCCTCCTCCAAAGTGCCCCCC